>ML780304.1:286059-336207 GCA_009831015.1 Picea engelmannii
GGATAAGGAAGGGAAGGAGTTGGATGGGAGGTTATGCTACGGAGGTTGGGGAATGAATTTTGGGGAAGCTCTGGATTTGCAGAGAGAAGTGAAGTTATGGAGTAGGATTGATACAGTGCACCGGAGTTGCTGGGGGTTTTTGGCACAGAGGGCCAGGATATCCATTGATATCCTGGAGCCAGGGAGCTACCTAGTTGGCAGGGAGGAACGGTTTTGGGCAGTGTTTTGCAGAAGCGGTCAAGGAGGCCAGCGGTGGACAAACGGATTATTAGCATCAGGTTCAGGTATTTCAAATTTTGCAATTGTTTTTAATCAGTTATAAAAAAAATTATTATGTGTTTATTAATTTATAAATGCTTAGGTGTTAAATTAAACAAATTATTGAATTTTGTTTACGTAAATTCTACTCGGCCCCTACATTAAATATGCCAAAAAATATTGGTACGTATATAAACAAATCAATAAACATGTAATTTACCAGAGCAAACTCCTAAGCCTGGATAATCATGTGTGGTGTAAGCACATATGCCATACAACGTAAAAATCCTCTCTATTGTGATGGGTCTTGATACATCGTATATATGTATCCCTTCCCATAATTCCTTTAATTCATCTACCAATGGTTGTAGGTAGACATCCATATCTTCACTTGTCTTCTACCATGGACTATAAGAGCCAACACAATATGTTCATTATTTACGGAAAACCATGGGAAGATATTGTTATTGATCACTACTACATGCCAAACATAATAGTTGGTGTTTTGGAGGGAATATGGGTTGACGCCATCCATGGCTATGCTGAGTCGTAGACTTCGTACTTCATCCTTGAATTTTTCAGGCCAAGTATCATCTATATGCTTCATGACTATTGAATCTATTGGGATTCACATAACTCCAGACTCACTTCTATACGAGGCATGTCATCCATGCAACATAACTAATTCTTTGCAACAAAAGTGCCTTTGAATCCTTGGGATTATATGCATGTACCTCTATATATTCTGAGGAGGACCATGTGATTTACCCTTTTTATTTGATTTTTGGTACTGTTCATGCCCACATTTCAGACATATCTCTTTTTTTTCATATTCCCCTTTATATATAATTCAATAATTCAGATATGCATGATATGGTATGTACTCAACACCCAACATTTTCAACATCTGCTTTGCGTCTTCATAGCTATAGTTAAAGACATTATCACTCAAAAGAACCATACCTTTGAATAACCTACATTTAGTGGGAAATAAAAATGTACAATGTCATTTAATGTTTATAAAACCAACCATTTTTAATGTTGATTGTGTGACAAGATTTCTCAAAATATAAGGGAATGAATGGTCAATTACCTCAATATTGTCGAGAAACATGTGTTGGACATGAAAAATGTTTCTTTCAAGATGTACAGTAACATTGTTGTCCCAAACTGGGTAGACTTTGACTGGCTAGGTCCAAAGAGAAGGGTGGTGGAAGTAGATTTCAGGTTTTCCTAAAAGGTATCAGTGATATGAGCATCATCCCATATCTCATCATTTTGGAATTCATCTAACAAAATTGTCTCCATGGAAATTATATCCCGTAAATAATCATCCATACCAAACTTTGTTTGATTGACTCCATTTCCAACTTGTGAAGAACTACTATTGTTGTAGTCATTCCTAATTGGTGAATCTAGACGTAGTGGGAATTGAATAGGTGGTTGATTCAACCATTATTGGTATGATTTCTCTTTGATTTGTGCTCTTATTGCATCCTTCTCTTGATTTGACATTGTACTGGGGTGTAACGGAAGATGATAGGTAGGTGGCTCACCATCAAAATCCTAATTTCAAAAATATTGAACATTAATACATCAATTATATTAGTAAGAAAATGCAATTGGTTTTTTCAAATTACATTATACCAGATAATTATTACCATAATTTACCCAGGATTGCGGCTAGACGATGGCATGTTAAAATTGGCAGGGTAAAATGACTGTCCATTTTCATCTACCAACTGCTTGCGGTATGTTGCTCCTGATAAGATCTTCCAAATTTTTTGAACTGGTGGAATATTTTTTGCATCTGAACTCGATTTTGAATTAGGATCCCACAAACTTGGATACATTTTTATTCATATTGACATGGATAAAAAATAAATTCAATTAGATAATCAAAATATAAATAAAATCTGAACTTACTGGAGATGCAAAGGGAGAAATCCGCAATGGACTTTGAGAAATATGGAACGAGATGGAATTTGAAGAATTATCCATTTGATATTATAAGATTTTCTCTCTGCATTTGAGCAAAATCAACAATAAATTTTTAAGAATTAGGCGACTTTAAGAGGAAAATGTATACTATCAAGTACTGCAAGTCACATGGATGCATCCTAAAAGATAATTTAAGATGAATATACTATTTTGTGTGAAAATAAAAATTCAGATAGATTTTAAAGAATAATGATGCACTTATTTAAACAAAACGCATCAGTGTGTCTATAAAAATCTAAAGCACCATGGTGTTTAATTACTAACCACACCGGTTCTCAAGATTTCAAATAAATAAAAAAGAATTATATGATATCAGTGCTCCAAAAATATTTAGTGCACTGGTGCTTTGTATAAACAAACTCACCGGTGTGTTATATTAATAAACGCACCGGTGTTTTGTAAAACTTAAAAAAAAAAAAAAGCGACTTTGTTTTTTTACAATTGAAAAATGAGCAGGAATTTATCTTTCAAAAATCTAATTTTATAAAGTCCTTTAAATATTAAGAAGCTATTCAATATTTCATTATTTTTCCAAAATTTACAAGGGAAAGGTTTGTGAGAGGGACATACCGGGGAGCACCGTGGAGCAATAGAATACTTTGGAACAACATAATTATTCAGAAGATCATAATTTGAAGGGTATGGTGATTCACTTAAAACCATTTTCATAAAGTCCTTTAAATAGTATTAAGCTATTCATTATTTCATTATTTTTCCAAAATTTACAGGGGGGAGATTTGCAAGAGATACATATCGAGGAGCACTGTGGAGTAGCAAAATACTTTGCAACAACAGAATTATTCAGAAGATCAGAATTTGAAGGGTAAGGTGATTCACTAAAAACCCTTTTGGAGCAACAAAATTGTTCAAAAGATCATAATTTGAAGGGTTTTGCGATTCACTCAAAGCCCTGCATAGTAAAAATTTTAAATTTTACCATTGATTTTAATAATATTTTTTTTTTACAATTTGTATCCCTAATTAGATTTAATTAAAATTCAGAAAAAAAACAAAAAAAAATCATACTTACCTTAAACCCTTGCTTATTCTTTCTTATGTGACTAAAACATTTCACCTTAGGGTTTAATTCCCTCTATCACTTCACAATTAGGGATTTTCATTTTAGGCATTTTAGATTTAATGGGTTTGTGTTTTTATATATAAAGTGTTTGGCATGTGATGTAAGGGGACTACTTATTGCATCGGATCCAAACCATGTTGACCCTATCACGTTGTTTAAAAAATCATTTATGGTTATCAATGCATCAATTTGACTATAATGCACTAGTGCGCTTACTGAAATGATGTAACATAATTTTTTAAAAAAATTCATTCATCGGTGTGTAATTTGTTTTGGTTATTTTTTTTCGTTCATGGTAAATTTTTTGTTTCGTTTTTTACTCTAAGCATGGTGTTGTTATCAATACATATCAAACCATTGTAATTTAATTTCTTTTCCTATCATTGTGTTTCCTATATCAAACACACTGGTGCTTTCATATTATTAAAGCGCACCAGAAACCAGATATTTTTTTTTACCTGAAAATTATGTGATTTATTTATAAAATATATTTAATAGATTTTGTATTGAATGGTACAGGTTGAATATTGATTAAAAAAATGTGTGAGAATAGTTCAAATAACAAAAATTCTGATCGGCACAATGATAACACATCCAAAAAAAGAAAAAAAGGCAAGATCTTTGTAAATTCTATACAAAATTAATATGTTTGAACTATATGTAAGTTTAACTAATATGTATTAGTTAGTGTGTGTCATGCAGAGCCACAAAATGAGGAAGCTTGATAATATTCTTTGTGATCTAAGTGAAGAAGAGTGTAAAATCTTGATGGAAAAACTACAAAAAAATGAATCAAGAGAATTAAAAAATACTATTCAATATGAGTTCTTTTTTGAATTTTCATTAATAATATACTTAAGAATATTAGATAACATGTTTCAAACAATCTATTAATTCACATATGTTTAATGTTCTACAGGTACCAACAATGACGGAACAAAATGCCTTCCTAAAAAAAAATAAAAAAAATAGAAGATGTAAATGATGATGAATTGGTCCTTAGCTCATCTGGAGTGGTTTTGGAGGTTAATGAAAGGGGAAAAAACTTTTACAAAACTATGAGGGATATAGTAGAACGTACGTATAGATATAATTTCCACTTACAACACAAAAATAAATCCAATGATTCCAAGAACTAGGTTATATTTAAATTATAGGAAGTGTTTCCAGAGCAATAGTCAATAAGACCTGTCAGACTTGCAATAGCAAAAACATACACCAACAAAAAAGAATCATTCAAAAAGTAATATTCCTAAAAATGTTTTTCTAGAATATGTATATATTACTACAAATCATTCCTTTATTAATATCAATTTTTTTATATTTAGTTTTCATATATCAATATAAAATTAGTTTATTTTCATGTTACTTTTTTCAAGAAGATTATGAAATCTGAGTATGTAAGTTTCCATAGTTAGTCATAATGTTAGAATTTTTATGGATTGAACTTTGTGATAGGTTTCGAAATGTCCAATATTTTGAGTGGACACTCCACCCATCGCCACAAGTTATTTTATGTTCCTCATGATGGATGGAGTGTCCACTCAAAATGTTGGAAGTTTTGAAACCTATTACATAGTTCAATCCAGAAAAATCTAACAAGATTATGAAAATCCCAAAGGATCAATGCATTGATATCCAAAATATGCTAGTAAGTATGTCCAAAAATGTGTACAAGGAAATGGTCAAAGAAATGTACATAATTTCATTGCAGGAGGAGCCATCTCAACAACAACGTGCTTCAAATGTATGAAATCATTGAAATTTTCTATTAGGTATATATAAATAAACAATTTATCATTAAATATTAATCTTCAAGTATTTTTTTGCAAAAAAGAAAACAAAATGGAACCCATTCAACACACAAAACATGACGACAAGGAAGAAAAGGGTTGATAGAAAAGTTTGTCAGTAATTATTATTTCCTTATAACAACTTAAATTTCATTTATGCATATTTTAAATTTCTTTATAGAAACCATCCTTGAATGTATTCAAACAGGTGCTAACATACAAAGAAGATCCATCGAAAGAATTGATTGACATTGGGTTAAGTATGGGTTGTGAGTATATGTTGACATATCAAAAATTAATTGTGGAATTTGTAAGTATCTATATTGTTTTACTTCTCTCATTTTATAATTAATGGAACAAAAAAAAATCATTTATATTAAATCTATGATTTATTATGGGGTGTAAAACTTGCAGGAAACAAAGTATGGAAATGTTCCAACATAAGAGTTGTTGAAAGAAGGCATGGGATTTGGTTTTGAAAGAATGTGTATCATTCAGGATTCAATTCTTTCTATGGTACATCACTTTTCAATTTACATTCATGTATATTATTTATTTCAAATTTCATTATTCTCACCAATGTAAATACACTCATTACACTTTATTTTTATTTTTGTAGATGTAACTTGAAGAATAGGAAAATAATCGAGACAATAAAAAAACATTCGACCAAATAACCCAAGTCATGGAAGTATGTCAAGCACTGACAACAGTTCCAATGAAGAATGATGATCATTATATTTGGATATCAATGCAAGCTATTGTATTTTTTGAAATAATTATCTGTGAAAATTAGACATTTTGTTTAATATAATGGACATAGTGTCCCAATTGAAAGACAAGGGGTTACGAATAAGTGTCCAATTTTGTATGACAAAGATCCTCTTATTCATATATAATAAAATATGTTTTAGTTCATTCTATTACATTTTCCAATGTCGCTGTGAAATGTTACATCGTTGATTAAATATATGGATGATTAAATATTATAATGAAGAGATGAAAAATCTGATGATACAACAAATTAATCCAAACATCATATCCAAATTGACTACTCAAAATTTAATTTGTATGAATATTGTTATAATATATATGTCAAGTTTTTTACGAACAATGGAATTAAAAAATAACAACAATTGCATTATCACAAGTCGATGTTTCTAAAAAAAAAAAATGAACATTGATGCATTTAATGCTAAAAATCACTGGTGTTGTAATAAAATGTTCAACGATGTTGTAATATAATGAACCAACATCAATCATAATACCATTTTAAAAACAACAATTATAATAATAAAAATTGGCCTTTTGGCGCTGATTAATTAAAACAATGCATCGATGCTTCTGTATCATACTTCAACATCAATGCATTCTAAATTTCATGCACAGGTTGGGTTTGTCTTGTAACGTACTGATGCATGGTATCATAGATTCGATCAGTGCATTGTTATTATTAAAGCATCGATGCATTATTATTTAGAAGAGTATTGGTGCCCCAATATTTTTTTGACTACCCCGGTGCTTTCGGTGAAACGTAAGCACTGATGCTTTAAGTTTGAGAACGCACAAGTGCGTATACACCATGAAGTGCATCACCTAGAAAAGAATCCGCTAAAACCTCTGGCTGCCCATATTTTTTTAGTTATAACAAAATTCTGTTACAATCTCCTCAAAAAAATCCGCTACCAAAAATGAATGTTTTAACGGAGGTTTTTTTGACAATTTTTTCCAATTTTGTAACACTAAAAACCTATGATATAACCTCCACTACAAGGTATTTTTCTTATAGTGTTGGGAAGTTGAATGACGCCCTAGAACCATCCTTGTGGATTCATATCTCTGGCTCAAGGGAAACATCGCTATTGAGACTTGGAACAACAATGTCTATGGTTGGGTGGAACGTCCTTGGTTTTCAACCAGTTGGTGAATCATTTTGTTAAAGATAAGTGATCTATGTCATGGTTTCACTTACCTGTATATTTATTTCCATTGTGTATTAATTATTATATTTGATATTTGTGTTTATAATATGCATGCTTGCTGGTTATTTCTATGTATGGATTTATATTCATTTCTTTTACGCTGTAGCATGAATAATGATCTTTGCATGTGAATATTTCATGCCTATTTATTAATTAAAATTTATCATAATTCAAAATCAATTTAGAAGTGAGTTTTGAAGTAGAGTGGCCATCCTGTGGGTGGATGGGTATTTTACAGATTGTTATAAGAGTTGTTGGTTTACAATAATGGGCCTTCAAGGGATTTCTACATGCAGGGAAATAAGTTCTAGAAGTGAAATCAATTAATGGATTTTGAGAAACTTCATACATCGGGCCTTCAAGGGCCTCCTACATGCTAGGACAAAAGTTCTAGAAGTGAAATCAAATAATGGATTTTGAGAAACATCGGGGGGGTGAGTTTTTTTGTTTAAACCATGTATTTCACCCTTGTAAATCAGATCCAAGTTGATTCTCCATGTCCTGACCTTCCAATAATTTCCTCCATCATGATCAAAGAAACAAAAGTGATAGTTATGCCCAGAAAGAAAACCATCGCTCAACAACTGTCGATTTGACCTCTATGTGGGTTTTCCAACATTGATCTACAATGGGAATTATTTCTCTATCCCACATGCATGGGGAAATGATTGACGAAAGGATTTATTAATGAAAGGGAAACTTACATTACTTTTTTGTAATGAAGAGAGAGATATGGAATCCTACACCGGGTGTAAACTTTTATTTCATGGGGTCCATCATACCGAAGATCGAGAGATCAGACTATTAATCTAGAGAAAAAAACACATTTTGGGGTTGAGACAATCTGGACATTTGATTCAGTGTGGCAAGATCATCCTAGTTGTCAGTTGGAGGATGAGGTCATTAGAGTATTCCAGAACTGGATTGTAATAGGACTCCGATGGGAGAATCTCTGAAGCAACGAGGATCGTTGATCTATCGAGGTGTATAAAGGAGCTATATGGACCATTGGATGTAGAGGGGTCGTTGGAGTAGCCTTAGATTCCCGAGGTGGAGGGACTCCTATGGGGAGACTCCGAGAAGTGATCTAGATCGTAGATCAATGAATAGCCGATAAGTAATCTCAGTTGTTCATCAGAGGAGGGTCGTTGAAGTCTGATGGTCGTAGTAGCCTCAGATGCCTGAGGTGGAGGCACTCTAATAGGGAGACTTTGAGAAGTGATATGGATAGTAGATCGACGAATAGACGAGAAGTAATCTTAGTCGATCATCAAAGGAGAGATTTCAGTGGACTGGAGAGAGGATGTGTTAGCTGAGTTCGATGACAAGGGATTCCAAGGAGAGATTTGAGACATAGATCGACGGGTGAGCGAGATGCGATCTCAATTGTAGTTCTTTGTGGGTCCCACCTGAAAACCTAGTGTGAAAAGGATAAGGTGGGTTTTAACCTCCTTGCAAGTAGATACTCCAAAGTAATCATATATGTTGATCTCTGACTCTGAGGGCCGTCAGATCGATCAGAGTGTGCATGATTGGAGTATGTATAGCAGAGTTGAATATGACTCCGATGGAGAAAAAATCTGTTGGCGGTGAAATAATCCAAGTGAATATGAGACATTTATTTTGGTGGCTTGATAGGAAAACAAGTTCAACGATTAGGATTAATCCTGATTTTGAGATCAACAATGCAGATTGTCACATAGGAAAAATTATTCCACAGTTTAAAAAAGAAAAAAGCAAGTCTAGATCCATTTTCTTATTTTGGCCATAACTAGCATAGATTAATTCAAATTTTTATGAAACTTATGGATTATGTCCTTAGGGAAAATATCTACAAAAATTCCAAGCAAGGTCATTGTCCATTTCTGCTTGGATTTGTCAGAAATTGTGAAATAATGGTTTTTAAAGATTTAGGTCTAGATCATTGGCAAAGGTCTAGGTTAAGTTGGAATTCATGGAGAGTGTATAAAGTAGACACAAAAATAATCCATGAGGGAGCTGAATCAATTCTAAGGGGATTGGAATGGGGGTGCTAAAATAGGCCAAAATCCACTATTTTGGGCCACTTTTTTGAGATTTTTGGAGGATGAAAAGTGACCCCAGATCACAAAAATGAAAATTTTTATTTACTCAATATTTTATACACTCATCAAGACAAAAAAAAATTGTTTAATGAAAATATTCCAAAAGTGCACAGATTGAGAGATACTCAGTTTTGCTAAAACTTTGAAGTCTGGAAAAAAGGGTGAAAAAGGGAAAAATGGTCATTTCCAGATTGCTATAGTTTTTGATTGGAGCATAAGATTGAACATATGAGAGTTGTTATGAATTTATTTTCATTGTAATTATTTATGTATCATATAAAAATTTCTCTAGTTCCTGATATATTTTCTTTTGCAGTTGACTGAAGTTGGCATTTCAATAAAATTACACCAATGGAGAAAATGCACAAATGGGGTAAAAGTGACTTTTTCAGAAATCCATAACTTTCATCTCAGATATCGGATTGGGGCATGAGTGTTGTAGGAAAATCTCCCTGTGGACAGGTAGATCTCCTCTTGAGAGCTAGACTCTTAACTCTTAAGACAGAAGGTGCTTAACATGGACACTGACTTACTTTTAGATCTAGATAAACTAATGTGTGAGGAGGAAGGAGAAAAGAAGTACCTTTTTACTGGTGTTTGTCCCTACACAGTCTGAGTTGAGCTCCAATCTTAAACTCGATAAACCCTGTAGACAAACAAAGATACAACCAGCTTCCTACTCTACTGAGATTAGCTCGAAACAGATCTATCTATTAGGAACAAGTTCATGTGAGATCAAACATAGACTTGAAAGAAACAGGCCAAGCATATTATATTAATGAGAACAAAAATGAAGAAAACTTACAACCATAGATGTGAGTGCAACAGCTTCATCAAGTTCCCCTTGTCCAAACCCTTGCTTAAATAGTCCACACACAGAATGTTGATGCTCTAAATGACATACCACTCATGAGATCATAAGTTTGGTATAATTCTCAATCTCCCTTCCCCCTCCTCCATGGAAATCCCTCATTATATAAGATTTGGAGGATTAACCACCATGGAGAGGATCTCTCATCAGATCCACTAAGAAAGGTATCTCTAAGATATTTAGGGAGAAAATATCTCATGAGGATTTTGGGGAGGAAATATCTCTCAAGGATTTTAAGGAGGAAATATTTCAACCATCCATGAGATCCTCCACCTTCCCTAAAAAATAGGAAACCAAATGTGAGGTGGATTCTCACACTTAATTACTTTCTTTTTCATGAATATTAATAGTAATTCACGTGCACTTGATTCTCACACTTAATCCATTCCTTTTCCATGAATATTAATAATAATTCATGTGTACTTGGTATTTCTGCCTCCATGTAATATATATCCCTCCTCCACATTGAACAGGGATTGTGACATAGGTTATTCCATGGTGCCAAGGTGTATGCGACACTTATACGACACTTTACGACACTTTGGGCGAGGTATCTAGGTGTGCAAATTTCATTTGTAACAGAATGCCCCTTAAAGTGTGAGGTCATAAGAGAGAATGATGGCTGAAACACTTTACAAATATTTAAAGAAAGGGTGTAGACGTAGAGAACTTGATAGAAGTTGCACACAAACATCCAAAAAATATTATGACATGTTTCAAAACCCAAGGCAGGCATACCAATGCTTGAGTGATAAAGACTTGCAAGATATGGCCACCATAAAATACACTATGGATCCATATTATATTGATAAAAGGTATAGCCACCGAAGATACACTATGGATATATACTCCCATGACCTGAACCAATCATAGCCATGAATAATACACAGTGGATCCACAAGATGACAAGACATAGCCACGACCAATACAAAGTGGATCTATGTAACAATATATGTGTCATTGTTCAAAAGAAACTCCTTCGCAACCTAGGAAAAGTACATATAAGAGTGATGACTCAACCCAGGGTCTTCTTATTAATCCTGATGTAGTACGAATCTAACCATGTGAATAGATGTCCTGATGTCGAACATGGCGTAAACCATTTGATTACCGATCAATGATGTAAATCGTTAACAAGCGCAAGGGAGATCATCATTGATGTCAATGATTCCCAACGTACTCTAGTACATTCCAACGAATTTGAATGAATGAGATGAAGTCAAAAATATGTGGAATCATCTAATCAGAGGTCAATGATGTTAACCCACTGTCAGACATGAGGAGGCCTGCCATTAAGGCATGCAGGTCCCAAGGTACTAACTAGTTTCTAGGTCTAATCCCTGGATAATGTGTTGAAGTCGATAGGAATAGACTCGTCGAAGGAGGGCCTTAATGTATCCCCCATCAACGACACCAAACAGACACAGAGATGTAATTGGCAGATCAAATGAACATGGACTGGCATGGGTATTGAGACAAGATATTTGTGATGGTTGACTCTCGAGGCAGATACTTCCCTTGAACACTAAGGCACAACAGCAGAAACATGACATGGACCAAAACACGATGATGCAGTGGATACTGTGACTTTCGTCAAGTGACCCAAAGGAGTAAGAAAAACTCATAGGATTGGTTCAGTGCAGAGTTTCAGTGGATTAATATGTGCACAAAGACAAAGTTCCATGTTCAAGGCTGAATCTAAGAGTTACTGGTAATGTTCTCAAAAACTGCTTGGCTTGCTTCCTTCAATTTTTCCCCCATCTAGATAGACGAGTACCTCTTTTTAATTTAACGAGCTCGAGGAGGGTAACACATGCTTGATATAACTCACCTTCGGTAAGTTCCTCTTCCTTTGTTTAACGAACTGGAAGAAGTAAGGGTTCGATCCCATATGGGTCTGTCGATGTTTGTTTAACGAGTCCAAAGATAGAAAACTCGAAGGTTTTTCATGATTATAGAGTCTGGAAAAACACTTAAAAGAGAACTCTCTCAGTTCCTTTTTTGTAAAGTAGTCTGATGAGACCGAAAAAGAGATAAAATATCACTCAACAGACATTTTCTTCAAATACTTTAACGAACGTGAAGAGAACAAGGTCGCTCGGAAATCTTTTCATGTTTAGAGAGTCTAAAAATAACTTAAAGATGACTCCAATGTTGTCCTTTTTTGTAATGTTAGTCTCGCAAGGCCGAAAAAGAGATAAATTATCACTCAAAAGATGCCCTTTCAAACATTTTAACGAGTGGGAAAGGAAGCAAGATCACTCAGCAATCTTTTCATGTTTAGAGATTCTAAAAAGAGCTTAAAGAAGACTCCAGGGGGTTCCTTTTTCGTGTATCCATACAGGTCCGAAAAAGAGATAAAAGTTTACCCAGTTGCATTCTCATGTATTTACGAGCACGAGAAAGAAAAAATACTAAGCTCGGTATGCCCCCAGCTTGAAAGCTAGTGGCTTGACTCCAGAATGATCATCAAAGGCTAGAGACATGCCCCCCAAGCTTCAATTCATTCACCGACTTTGAGGTTGTCACCAATTTCTCTAGTAGATGAGAAAAAGGAGAAGGGTGGATGAAAAGAAGGTTCAAGAGAGGTGACTATTTCATTTTTTAATGAGCTTGACACAAGAAAGGAACTATGCTCAGGGTTTTGGGTTCAATCCCCAGATTGTTGTTTCATTTTTTAACAAGCTTGCTACAAAGACGAAAACTATGCTCAAGGCCTCTGTTTCATTTTTTAACGAGCTTGCCACAGAGAAGAGAAACTATGCTCATGGATTCTTCTTGATCATGGCTTCCAAGAGGATAATTCTCTGGAAGGACACCATGTCAAGGGAAAAAACTCGGTCATGGCTTCCAAGAGATCTTCATTGGATGGAAGATAATCACTCTGGAAGGAACATATGTCGAGGGTCGCAACAGGGGTAAGGAGATCAGGTTCTGAGAGCCCTATCGAAGAAATCACCATGTCAACTACCGGATCCAAATCATCGAAAGTCGAAGGTATGGGAGACAATAGAAAATCAACATCAGGAGGGGAGATAGACTGTATATGTACTCGAATTTCTTCACAAGGGGGGAGAAAAGAGGAACGATGATGGTTATCATCCTGAGATAGCTCGTCAATGCTCAACATTTCCATGATAGATTCATCCGAGGGAAAATTGGGGAAATGTAATCGATCGCAGATGGCAAGGAACTCAATTGTGATTGCATCGAGGAAACGTCAGGCACCAATAGATGTTGGTCATCCAACGAGGGAGGAGTGGATTGGATAGAAACATATGATGTTTCGGCTAGATTAAGTGACACAGTGTCACCTAGTGCATCGAATTCCAACATACTAGGTACAATCCAAGAGTCAGATGATTCCAAATATTGATAAGTCATGGTCGAAATCATATCGACAATGGCAATATGATGTGTAGTCGGTGGAAGTGGTGTAGGGAAGGTACCCATGAGGCTAGAATCATTCAGTAAGCCAACACCAACACTTTCATACATGATCTTGTGGTCTCCCAAGAAAGGAATATTGTTGGTAGCAGGAGCGCTAGCATCAGTCGTGCATAAATCCAACTGATCAACAGTGACAATTTTACCCTGATGAGGAAATTGTACACATCGAAACATCGACGAGGCAACGACAATCATAGCATAAAACCAACTTCTTCCAAGTAACAAGTTGTAATCGAGGGGAGCATCGACCATCTCGACATCAACAGTAACAGTTTTTCCACCCAATTGAATGGGCAGGGACTGTAAAATCCCATGGGGATGAAAACCTCACCCATCGAAGGTGCGTAACATCGTTGGGGATTTTTTAAGTGTGGGTGATTTCAAACCTTTCCAACATGCCAAATACATGACACAAGTCGAGGCTCCCTCATCCAAAATAGTTCAGTGTATTTGTTGATTGTGAACAACAACATCAACTTGGAAAGCAAGTTGGAGGGAGATTTGAGACACATAATTGTCTAGGTTAAACATGATATGGTTGGACAAGTCAGGATCAACAATGCCAATAGAGTCCAAGAGTGTTCTACGTTGACTAGGGCAGTGTTGTAGAACTTCTAACGCAGACATAACACATGGTGCTTGAGCCAAATCTTCAACAATGTTGTAGTTCTGGGCGGCACGTGAACTCAGATTAAAGGTAGCTTTACGTATAGTGCTCTTAGGAGGGCGTAAGATAGATTTGAACACAGGTTTCTCAATCTGAAGTGGTCCAGATGGAGGATTAACTGATGGAAGGCTAACGGAGGACAATGATGGATCCGGTAAAGTACCGGTACCATTAGTGGATTTTCCTTTGTCAGGGTTACTTGGTGTGTCATATGTCTTAGAGAGAGTGTTCAAATTAATCCTATTAAACATATAAATATGTGCACTTGATGAGGCCTCATCATTAGGATGGCTAGAACATCCCCCAAGAGAGGGGGTTTGAGAAACCATGGATTGTTGCTGTGGAAAAGGTTGAGTAAGCACAGTGGGTTGTGACTTTCCTTGGAAAATTTTTGCCACTTCATTATGAAGTGGACAGTCTCGAGTGTAGTGATCATCACCACAAATGATACATGGGAATTTCAGTTTCCCTTGTGGTTGTTTTTCGGTAGCAGGTGTTTGAGCTTGATTTTTTGGTTGTTCATTGTTATTTTTTGATTTATTCTTTGTCTTCTTCTTACCTATGGATTGTTGTGAAAGGACAGATTGAACTGCATTCACCTCAGAGATATGAGTTTGGGGGGAGGTAGAGGAGAGTGTGAGCGATTGGGAAGTAGATTGAGTTTTGATGGAACTGATAACACCATCCGCATGAGATGAGGATGACGGTTTAGATGGATCAGTATTAGCTCGAGCAACATTCGGAAGAAAATCATACAAAGTACCAGATTGTGAATAAACCAAATCTAAGTACTGAGCCCGACCAATGGCTTGTTCTTCTGTGACCGCACCACCCATAGCGACATCGTGAGAGATCAGGGGTAAAAGTGATTTAGTAAACCATTCCGCCAATAATATGTCAGGAATGATTACCTTGATCATCATTCATTGTCGCCTCCACTCATGAATATGGTCAGAGATATGCACAGAGTTAGTTTGACGAAGGGAGGTCAAGAGTTCAGTACCCGTCTCGTATCGAATAGGTAGTTGAAATTGCTTGAGGAAAGACATGGAAAGGGAATCAAAATTATGAAAATAAGACATGGTAGTTCAATATACCACTTTGTTGCCGAGCCTGTAAGTGTTCGCTGGAAAAGACACAAACGTACAGAATCATCCATGAGGGAGTTTGATGAACACCACAAATGGAAAGTCATCACATGGTTGTTTGGATCTTCACCAGGTTTTTCGTCAAATTTTGGAATATCAGAAGGAAGTTTAGCTGGAATGAATGGACAAACTGGTGAATGAAAAATAGGATCATTAGTTAACCGAGACAAGTCTGGGAGATCCAGAGTCACAAGGAAAGGCAGTTGTCGGTTAATTTGCGGATGATACTGGTGCGGCATAGGAACACCAGTAGGACCATAAAATGGGTTAGGTAGATAGTTGTAACCAGTAGGTCCTCCTACATATGGTTGTTGTTGGCCAGGATAAGCAGGATTCGATGATGGATGAGAAACATTTGCACAACCTGGTGGGTTCTGAGCATTATAGGTCGGGTGATTTGCTTGCCCATGAGAAGGATAAACATTTTTCCCTTAAGGATGGTAAGGAGTAGATCCCATATGCAGATACACATTAGACCCATGAGGAGGATAAGACTGTGGTCCCGAAGAACTCCAGGTGGTGTTTGGGATGCCACCCGGATAATGTTGTCTGTAAGATGTTCCAGAAGGAACAAGATTTGATACTCCTCCTAGTGGATTATGAGATGAGTTCCCCCCAATGTGGGGTTGAATAAAAGTGCCTCATGAAGATACTCCCTAGGATTGTGAATGGTTTCTAACAAATGAAGGTTTCCCCCCTACCAGCGGTGGATTTACGACTGGTGTATGACTGGAAAATGGAGGTTTCCCTCTAGGAGGAGCATGAAAAGGGGGTTGTCCCCCGGGAGAGGTAGGCCTGCCATAGAATGGTAGTCCTCCAGGAGGGAAAGGTTCATTAGATGGTGGTTTCCCTCCAGTCAGTTGTGTTTGGTCAGCAGGGGTATGCATTCTCTGGTGAAAAGATGTCCCAGCAGGATCGCGTGGAACATGTGGAGATGTAGAGTAAAAGCTTGTAGAAACTAGGGTAGGGATTGAAGTTCTTTGGAGATGAGTAGAGGTGATGATTCCAGCATTAGGATGGACTTGTGCTGGCATAACAGTAGGGTTAATAACCTAATCGACTGCATGATCCATGGTTTGACCGGATGGTCTTGTTTCACTAGGAGGGTCAAGAGGATGAAAGGGTTGTCGAAAGGATTTGAAATGTTCATAGAGATCGTGTCCCGATGAAGTCCTCCATACAGAATGAGCAGGTGTGGGATTGGTATCTACTGCGGTGCTAGGACGAACAGGAGTCCTAAACTCATCACCAAAGATTGGTTATGTGGATCCCATAAATGTTTCGGTAAAAGTTCTCTCCGGTAATCGTGCGACCTCTTCATCTATGATGTTCCCAAGGGAGTCTAAATGAATCAAAAGTGGTTTGAGAGGGGTTATCGACATAGATGTAGTGTGAGTAATGGGGTTTTCAACCATGACCAAAGTGCCTTCTAAGTTATCTAACAGAGGAGCAATAACACTTCCAGCATCGGATTGATTTTCTACCTCTCTATGGTAGTTGTCTTCTGGAGGGTTAGGAGGTAAGGGTTGATAGCCTTCCGGAGGTAGCCCTTGCATCCTACGTGATCGGAAAAGACCTTTATCATATACAGGCTCAATTTGGGAGAATAACAGAACACACTGAAAATCTAGGTCCAACTAACAAAAAGAAACAACATATGCTAATAAAATCTAGGAATCAACCAAGCAAACAAAACTTCTCTCGATGATCGTACTAGTTGGTGATGAAATCCAACATCACGTGATCAAGTCGAGAAGGGGCTAGGGTATGGTGGAATAGTTACAATGGTGACCTGCTTAACGGACTTTCACCTTGGTGCAAGCTTCCACGCAATAATTATGGATTTACCCTCCAAGGAGCCCAAGTGAGTTTGACTAATGTCTATTCCAGGTACAGTGAGACTTCCCTTCACCATCACCTTTTGTAAGTACCTAAATATTATGGTAACTAAAGACACCAATTCGTAGTGAGTCCCTGGGTGGGTACAGTCAACAGTCCGATCCGGAAATGTATGGGCATGATAACAAGTCTGAAATCAACCCGAGAGGATCCCACACATAATCGTGGGTATACCTTCAAGTGACCCCCAATATATGATCCAACCACTACAAATAGTTGAACCACGGAGGGATAATCTCCATAATTCACCCGAATGCGACCTCGTGTGTAACCCCTATGTAAGAGGGGGATCCCAGAAAACCTATACGAAAATTGGATTTGACTCTCCCTAGCTTGGGATGCTAATGTTTGTTTTGAAAACTTTGGAGAGTTGTACTCACAGCCTAATCCAAAGTGCTAACCCTAGTCTACTATTGGTGGAAGACCCTAAAAACAAAAAATGTTCTAAATAATTTTTAATTAGCGTTTGTTTTATAGTTGTTCTTTACTCAAAGGGTGTATGAAATTTAAACTGATGGAATGATGACTCAATTCCCAAAAAGATGCATAAAATATTATAAGAAATCATTTCTTTTCAATGAATTCCTATTTAAGGGAAAGAGAAAGAATCGTTTTCACTATCAAACACTAATATGGAATGTCCTCAATCAATTTGTTCTCAATCGAATTCAATGTAATGATGAAACATTTTAGAAATGCCTTCCAATATGCAAACCAATCACTAAGATGTATATTTGTTGTTTGTATGTGAATGATGATTAATTCAATGCAAAACTTCTCCTTCCAACTACCCTTTCAGATCAAGGAGAATTCGAACAAGCATAAGCAGATCTCGTGCAAACAACACACCCTCTTGCTATGATTGAAACAAGAAGCAAAAAGAAAACAAAAGATATTAAAGAAAATCAAAAAAATCTCAAACAAAATAAAGATGCTAAGAAAAATAATCACAAAGAACCAAATGAGATGATTCACATATTTCTAATGCCCTTCACCAGAGTTCCCGCTCAGTCAGATAAGAGAGAAGAAAGCAGTGGATTGATTCTAAGTTCTCAACAGTAGAAAAACTCAAAAATAAGGAAGAAGGTCACAAAATCTGAAAAACAAAGTGCCTATTTCTCATCAAGCAGAGTGTCAAAGGTCAATAGGAAGAAGCATTGAAGAACAAAGAAGCTGAGCAAGGGAAAAAGTAGAGACTGGACTGCAAAAAAGACAATTCTAGAAAGTTTTTTGCAGAGGAAAGGTTGACGCTCTGGTGTAAGGGGCACCAGAGCATCATAACGCTTTGTCTAAGACCAAGGGGGAGTGTTAGCGCTCTGCTAACATAGGCAAGGGAGCGTCAGGCTTCCACATCTCAAAATATTGTCAAAAAAACCAAAAACTCAATCAAACTTTGGCAATCCAGATGAATGTGATGGAATAAGAATTCAATCATCATATGAAATCAAATATATGGGGTGAAAAAGGTCTAAAAAGAACAAAGGGTAAGACAAGGTCTGTGAGGAAAACCAAAAATGAAAGTTTTGATTCGATCCCCTATGGAGTCATCAATTTTTGTTGTAGGAAAATCTCCCTGCGGACAAGTAAATCTCCTATTAAGAGCTAGACTCTTAAATATTACGACAGAAGGTGATTAACATGGACACTGACTTCCTTTTATATCTAGATAAACTAATGTGTGAGGAGGAAGGAAAAAAGAAGTACCTTTTTACCGGTGTTTGTCCCTGCATAGTCTGAGTTGAGCTCCAATCTTAAACTCCTTGATAAACCCTGTAGACAAACAAAGATACAACCAGCTTCCTACTCTACTGAGATTAGCTTGAAACGGATCTATCTATTAGGGACAAGTTCATGTGAGATCAAACACAGACTTGAAAGAAACAGGACAAGCATATTATATTAATGAGAACAACAATGAAGAAAACTTACAACCATAGATGTGAGTGCAGCAACTTCATTAAGTCCCCCTTGTCCAAACCCTTGCTTAAATATTCCACACATAGAATGTTGATGCTCCAAATGACATACCACTCATGAGATCATAAGTTTGGTATAATTCTCAATCTCCCTTCCCCCTCCTCCATGGAAATCCCTCATTATATAAGATTTGGAGGATTAACCACCATGGAGAGGATCTCTCATCAGATCCACTAAGAAAGGGATCTCTAAGATATTTAGGAGAAAATATCTCCTAAGGATTTTGGGGAGGAAATATCTCTCAAGGATTTTAAGGAGGAAATATTTCACCCATCCATGAGATCCTCCACCTTCCCTAAAAAATAGGAAACCAAATGTGAGGTGGATTCTCACACTTAATTACTTTCTTTTTCATGAATATTAATAATAATTCGTGTGCACTTGATTCTCACACTTAATCAATTCCTTTTCCATGAATATTAATAATAATTCATGTGTACTTGGTATTTCTGCCTTCATGTAATATATATCCCTCCTCCACATTGACTAGGGATTGTGACATAGGTTATTCCATGGTGTCAAGGTGTATGCGACACTTATAGGACACTTTAAGACACTTAGGGCGAGGTACCTAGGTGTGCAAATTTCATGTGTAACAATGAGTATAGTCGTTGGAAATATTATTCATAGGAGAATAACATGTAATTATTGTAATTTGAATAATTGTGATATAAATATTCATAATTTGAGCAGAAAAAGGACCTGTAGCATTAATTGGCAATTTGTTTTATGATATGCATATTTCTAACAAAAATTGTTGCTTTCACATTTTTCATAATTAGGGTTATAAACATATCAATTCATGATAATAATGCATATTCAATAAATGGAGGAAGGAGAGGGAGCCTTCAGTCATGATAAAGAAACCAAAGGACAAAATATTAGTGTTGGTAAGGCAGAGATAGAATCAAATGGACACAATGGCAGAGGGGATCAAGAAACATTAATAGATACTGTGAGAAGCTTGAGAATAGAAGTGAAAAGTTACAAAGAAGACAATGAGAGGTTGATGAGAGAACAAAATAAGATAAATTCTCAAGTGATGCAAAGCCCAAATTAGTTGCATCAGAAAGCAAATAATGGATCAGACTCAAGGAAAGAGGAAGAAGGAAGATATCATGAAAGAAGAGATAACTATGAAAGAGATAGTCATTCAAGAAGTGCTAGAAGAGCTCATAGACACTACTCTCATCCTTACTTATCAAGGAAATTTTATGCTTCTAAATATTCCATAGATAGTCTAGAGGTGTCTCATGTTAGGAACCAATGAAGAAGACATGAATTGGACAGTTTTCAAGGAGAGATGAGGAAGATTAAGCCACCATCCTTTGATGTTGATATATAAAGGAATATGATGTTGAAGCATGGTTACTTGGAATAAGGATTTATTTTCAATTGCATAACTACTCATCAAACCTAGAAGCCAAAATTGCCACTTACCATCTACATGGAAAAGATGCTACATGGTGGGATAAGATTAAGTAAGTTGAGCACATAAATGAGAGCAAGATCACTTGGAAGAACTTAAAGAAATATTTTTTAGAAGGAGTACCTTTCAAAGCACTTCTATGAAAAGAAAATTCAGGAGTTATTTGAACTTAGGATGGGAAGCATGACCATGGAAGTGTATGGAAAGAAGTTCATGGGATTGCTAAAGTATGTGGGGTTTATAAAGTATGAGAAGGTGAAAATGCAGAGGTTTTTGATTGGATTTCCTTCATTTTATAAAGATAATATTCAATATGATGAGTCGAGGACTTTGAATGAGACTATCATGAAGGCTAAGTCCCTATATGAAAAAGGAAAGGGTAGAGAGCCTTTGCATAAATATTGGAAGGATAAGAAGAGAAGTCTAATCAGAGAAAGAAAGGATTCAAACCTCCTTTCAATAGAAATATCCCAAATAAAAATCAGCAAGACCATCCTGCTAAGGATGAATCTAAGAGAGAATACTCCTTGGGAAAAAGGGGGAGACTACCCATCCAATGTTGGGGATGCTAAGAAGATCACATATACAGGGATTTTCCTCATAGAAAATACAAAGTGAAGACCATGCAAAACATCCAAGAGGCTACAACAGTAGAAGACATGGGTATAATATATGCAACCTTAGAAGATCGACAAGTAGAGTACCAATCCAATATGATCAAGGTTGAAGGTAAGATCATTAATTATCCCATTTCTATTTTGATTGATTTAGGAGAAAGTCATTGTTACCTTGATCCTAAAATAGTGAATATATTACATTTGGAGAAAAGTAATCTTGAAAAATCAAGTTTGGTTCAGCTATCCACTGGAAACAAAAGAAGGATCAATGAGATGGTCATAGGTTGTCCCATAAGTCTTAATGGAGTAAATACTGATGTTGATCTAAATATTATACCATTGGGATCTTATGATATTATAACTGGAATGGATTGGTTGGAAAAACATCATGTTGTCGTAGATTATCATAACAAGACATTTACATGTCTTGATGAAGAAGAAAAATAGAGCACTATGAAAGCAATTCCAAGACCCATTTCTATAAGGGAGATTTCATCCTTACAACTGAAGAGATGTTTCAGGAAAGGACGTCAATTGTATGCAGCCCATGTGGAGGAAACATAAAAGACAAAAGGGCCAAGCCTTGAATATTTTTCGGTATTGCAAGAGTTTGAATATGTATTCCAAGAAATACCATGTTTTCCACCAAAGAAGGAGCTAAATTTCTCTATTGATTTAGTACCAAGATATGCCCCAGTATCAAAAACACCTTATAGAATGAGTACACCAGAATCAAAGGAATTACAAATGCAGCTAGAAGAATTGTTGAAGAAAGGGTACATACATCTAAGTGTCTCACCTTGGGGAGAACCAATACACTTTTTCAAAAAGAAGGATGGAACATTGAGGTTGTGTATTGACTTTAGACAACTAAATAAAGACAATGTGAAGAAAAAATACCCTCTACCTAGAATTGATGACCACTTTGATTAGTTGTTGGCACAGGGGCAGACCCAGGGTTCAACGCTACAACAACGCACCAACAAAACCCTAACTACCAGCCCTTTCGGCAACACCTGCGAAGCAGATGAAGTCTCACCTGAGGTAGAGGAAGAGGTGGTTGCAAGACTCAAGTGTCTGCAAACTTAGCTGGGACACAGATCTGTGATTATAACACTTAGCAATCACCTAGCATAGATTATTGATCAATATTCAACCCTTATGATACTTCACAGATAGCACAGAGCATCGCAGTATGTACTTAGATCTAAGATAATTCATCACTTAGCCTCAACAAGATTGATTAGATTCGGCAGATCAAGCACTAAGAATATTACATACCAGATATAACATTCATTCATATCTCAGAAGCACAAAGCATAAATAGATCTATATAAACACATCAAAGCACTTAGAAAAGGAGGAGACAAACACATCAGGTTGAGGCACAGAGCACAACACATAGATTTGCTGTGGTTCACCCCCACCCTGGGGCTACGTCCACAAAGTCTTCTTCTTTATTAGCTTCATTTAATTAGGTTACAGCACAAAGCCTCAAAACCCTTACTCCACACAGGACAAAACATCTGCGTAGCTCACTAGATCCTTCTTCCTTGCACTGCAACACAAAGCCTTCTACAGTCTCTCACGGGAACTTTCCCTCGGCTCTGTAAGTCTTACACAAAATGCACAAAGCCTTGATCACATAGATTCAACTCTTGGCACTTAGCCTACATCACATAGATATATCATCCACTACTTCTCTATATGGCCTAGACATCTATATATACATACAAAAATGGGCCTAAGTGTGGGTAAACCCACGGGCTGACTTCCCTTTCCCATTACATTATCCCCAAAAACTCAAAAAGGATCCAAAAAGGGGTCTAGCTTCCATGATTTCTGCTTCACGTTGCGCTCCATCTTTGACAAGCTGTCAAAGTCCCAAAAATGGTCAAATATGACCAAGTGTTCCTCAAAACTTGGTCAAGGGACAACATCATCTAAGAGGGGAAAATATATTTTCAATGATAGATTTAAGATCAGGATACCACCAAGTAAGAATCAAGGAAGAATACATCAATAATACAACCTTTAGAACCAGGTATGGGCATTATGAATTTTTAGTGGTTCCATTTGGGCTAACCAATGCCCCAGATGTCTTTATGTGCTTAATGAATGGCATATTCAGAAATTATTTGGAAAAAAAATTCATAGTATTCTTGGATGACATACTTATCTATTCTAATTTGGAGGAAGAGAATGAACATCACTTGAGATTTGTATTGCAAGTGTCGAGGGAACATTAGTTGTATGCTAAGATTAGTATGTGTTATTTTTACTAAGAACAAATCAATTACTTGGGACACATTATTTCATAACAAGGTATAGCAGTGGGTATAGAGAAGATTGAAGCCATTAGAGGATGGCCAACACCCAAGAATGTTTTAGAAGTGATATATTTTATAGGATTAGTTGGTTACTAAAAAATATTTATAACAAGGTTCTCTAAGTTTTCTCATCCCATCACTTCTTTGAAAAAGAAGGGAATTAAATTTGAATGGATAGTTGAGTGTGAATAGAACTTTAATTTGTTGAAAGAATTACTTACTAGTGCACCTATTTTAAATATTGTTGATCCAAATGAAAGTTTTGTTGTATGTACAAATGCATGCAAGGAAGTACTTGGTGGACTCCTCATTCAAAATGGACATGTCATTGGTTATGAGTCTAGAAAGATTAATGAACATGACAGGAACTATGCCACACATGACTTGGAGCTTGCCGCCATTTTTCATGCATTGAAGACGTGGAGACATTATCTCATGGGAAATAGATTTGAATTAAGAACAAACCATAGTGGTTTGAAATATCTTTTTGAACAACTAACTTTGAATGCTAGAAAAATGAGATGGCTAGAATTTTTAAGTGAATATGATTTTGACATCAAGCATATCAAAGGAGAACAAAATAAGGTTGCTAATGCACTCAGTAGAATATCACATCTCATGCATGCTACAACCATTAGTATGCATCAGTTAAATATGAAGAGCCAAATTTTAGATGTTGTTGTTACAAATCAACATTATCTGCAAGTAAAATAAAGCTTACAACAGGAAAATGTACAGTAGAAAATTAAAGAATATGAGATGAAGGAAGATGGATTACTTATGCATAAAATATAATTTTTGTTCCTAGTTTCGGAGAACTTAGGAATTTGGTATTAAAATAAATTCATAACATTTCGTATGTTGGACATCTGAGTTATTAGAATACAATTATAGTTGTAAGAAGATAATTATTTTGGCCATGAATGAAGAAATATGTTGTTGATTACATTCCCAGATGTATGGAATTTCAGAGAGTGAAGGATGAGAATAGACACCCATTGGGTTTGCTACAACCATTACCAACTCCAGAGAAGAAATGGGAAGTGGTAACCATTGATTTTATAACAAAATTGCTTAGGAAAACAAGGAAACATGATTCAATCATGGTTGTGATTGTTAAATTGACAAAGGCTACTCATTTTGTTCCTACAAAAATGACTCATACAACATCGAAAATTGGAGAAATTTACATGAGAGAGATTTCTAGGTTACATGGGATGCCTAAGGAAATTGTTTCAGACAAAGATACAAATTTTACTTCAAATTTCTAGAGGGGATTGTTTAAAGGATTTGGTACAAATATTAACTTTAGCACATTATACCATCCACAGTCATATGGGTAGACAGAGAGAGTCAACCAAGTAATCAAAAACATGTTGAGAATGTATGTGATGGATAATTCATCTAAGTGGGAAGATTACTTGCACTTGGTTGAGTTTGCCTATAATAATGGGTATCAAGATTCATTGAAAATGAGCCCATTTGAAACTTTGTATGGTAGGAAATTCAACACTCTAGTGAGTTGGGAAAACCCAACAAACATAGTGGTACTTGGGCCAAAATTTCTCAAGGATATGGAAGACCAGATGGTTAGAATTAAGCATAATTTAAAGACAACTCAAGATAGACAAAACCGTTATGCAAATAAGAACAAAAAAACTAGATAGATTAAAGTGGGAGAGCATGTTCTTTTAAAAGTGGAGCCCAAGAAGAGCTCATTGAAGTTGGGTAGTTGTACAAATCTAGTAGCCAGATTCTATGGTACAAATGTATTTCATGTCTCTTTGCTGAAAAAATATGTACATTATCCTAACCATGTTATTGACTAGCATTTGATTAAGGTAGAGATAGAGGGATATTTTCAGATCCAACCAGTTCACATATTGGATAGAAAAGTCAAAATGCTTCAGAATCGAGTCCAAGATATGGTAAGAGTTCAGTGGACCTTCTACCACTAGTATATTTGGGTCAAATTATGATGGCATGTTCATAGAAATTTCCACTTTATATTATCAGGAGAACGAAAAATGTCAGACCCCCTCAAACATCGTTTCACATGACGTCAGTTTTTTGATGACACAGATATCATCTCTATTGCGATGTTTCATGTGTACACGTGTCATCTGGGACTTCACTCTCCAAGCCCTCTATGGACGTCACTACAATGACACCAGGACATCTCACCTACGACGCCACACCTGTGACGTTGACGCTATGGCAACGACGTTGGGGACGTTGGAAGACCAACGTAAGGTAACGTCGGTCTTCATTAGTGTATGCTATATCACCGATGTATCAGATGTGACGTTGATGCCATGGAAGTGGCACTAGAGACATCGAAAGACCGATGAAATGTAATGTTTGTATTCTAACATGTATGATATATCAACGATGTCTCACCTGTGACGTTTACATTATGGAAGCGGCGCTAGGGACGTCGGAAGACTAATGACAGGTAACGTCAGTCTTCTGACATGTATGCTATATCAACAACATTTCACCTATGACGTTTATGCTATGACAATGACGCTAGAGACGTTGGAAGATCGATGAACTGTAGGTTTAAAAAAAAACAAAAAAAAAAACGGTATCAAAGAAGAGACAAAGCATGAAATTTGACAATTTCCTCCAATCTAGAATACAAGGTTCCCTAATGGCTCTAAATATGAATACTTAATAGAAATAAATATCCAAGTGAAGTATGTCCAAGTCTTTCACTGGATCCTTATTTGACTTCTCCACTATCCTCATACCCTTGTAAGAAACATCCCATTAACACAATTTAACAAAATAGTAAACTATGAAAAAAAGTAATTTAACAAATCAATGAGTGAATAATGAAGGAGAATGAAGGTAATACCCCGCAACCATACTAGCTTAAAATTTAATGTAACATTCAATAATCAATATAATATCTCAAGCTTATGATCACCAAGATGGACAATGTTTGAATTTCCTTTGAGTTAATATATTAGTTCCCCTACACATATAATACACAATGGTGCTAACAACATTATAGAATCTAGTAAATTAAAATATCGACATATGAAAAGATTACTCACTAAATCCATTTCTTTCCCACTCTCTCAAAGTCATGAAGATTCTTCTCCCATATGTTTGATGATACAACAAACTAATCTAGCTTAGGTCATTACAAATGAAAAGTAATAAAATAACATGGGATCAAGAAATGAAGGAAACAAAGTTTAAAAAAACTTTGAGAAGATGCATGTAGTTCAATGTAATAATGTTTCATCAGAAATCATTTCTTAACAATACCATGGAAACTGTTAAAAAAATAACTAGAAGGATTGAGATATTTGAGACTTGCAACGCATCATTCAAGCACTAGAAATGGTAAGATATCCAAGCTAGATCATCCCATAAAAGAAACACATTGCTCATGGAGGCTACGAGACAAAAAATGAAAGAAACGATTAACCCACTCCATAATAAATCACAAGAGAACAATAACCAACCTCTTGAGTTTGACATGAATCCAAAAGATATCCAAGAAATATGCTGATATGTGTTTTTACTATCCATTGGCAATGCCAATGGATTATGAAGGCTAATGCATGCTTCTAAAGGAAAAACTCATTTTCTCTCACCAAAATCAATTTCTAGAGATGTATATGATTGTGACATGCTTCCTTGGTTGTCAACAATGCTTCACCACATCTTAAAAACAACCTAGTAAATAATCTAAGGAAAGAAATAATGGGCATAGAAGAATGAAGAAAGATATTAAGGAGAGAAATGCCTTTCCTCTTAAAGATAAAGAAGGAAAATGCATGCCAAAGCATGCAACGCCCTCCCAAACAATGAGTTTTATCCTTGTAAGGATAAATTTAGTAAAATGAATGCATAACTATTATTTGGAGGATAAAATGCACTAGTTGTTTCCTTTCTCATTCACCCCGGTGCATCCAACTATCTCTTTTGGCTTGTTGGATGTTTTCCTTCCTTCTCTATGGTCTAGTGAAGTCTTAGAGAATAAAAAGTGCAATGTCCCCTTGTGCAAGCAACAAGCTTGGTTACCCAAGCAATTCATTCTCTCTCTTAATATATTTTATTCCCTTCGATGGTGTCTAGTGAAGTTTGAATAGACAAAAACACAATGTTGGTTTAATAAGGGTGAAACTTTTCTTATCTACTAGTGCACACTCCCTATTTATTCATAATCATCCCTCAATTGGGTCCATCAAGGTACAATAGCGTAAAATGCATAGTTTGGATTTCCAAGTAGCATCTCTACCTTCTTTGGTAGTAGAAATTACTTTTTTTTGGCCTTCAATGAGGTCTGATGGGGTCTACATCAACAAAATGCATGGCTTCTCTCTAGAGAGTGTTCCTTCCTCTAGTAATTTGCACTAGCTTCTCTCTCCCAACTAGTGTTGCACATCCTCTAGTAGTTTGTTTCTATTCCCATATATTTTCCACCTCCATGTTGAGTCTAGGGAAGGATTGAGAATGGATGTTAGCTATTGGGTTACCTTTCTTTTCTACCAAAGACTTTTTCCCAATGTGTGTAAGTTCTAGGAACCATTTCACTTTGTTGTGGGGTCTCATTGGGGTACTAAGTGATAGTTAGGTGAAATCTAAGTGTATCCACACATTCATCTTACTCAATTTCATACAAATTGACTAGATACATGGTCTATCTAGTTTCCCATTTATAAATGTTAAAATAATTTTAAAACATGGAAACTTTTAATTAAATGACATGTTTTGACCCTGGGAACCCATCATGGGATTGTGTGAATACTTGTGCATATTGGGCACAAATGGAGGTTAAGAATGCATTTAGAATGATATATTACATAGGAAATGACTACCTGCAAAGCCTACTTGGTTCTTGGACCAAGGATTCTCAATTTATTAACGATATGACAAGAAATTAATTAAAAAGTAGGATTTTACAGAAAAAACATTATAAGGGTTGGAGAATTCTAAAATCATTTGAACACATAATGAATCACATTGGAATAATTAATTCATTTTAAGGTGAAAAAAAATCAATGATTCCCTTCCCTTGACATTTGCATTAGTAGATACGAGGCTTTTAACATGGATGAGACCTTTTACATAAATGTGTGTTTTGCCTTATGAAACAATGTTGCATTTTTTAGTGTAGTGTAACTGATCTTCAAACAAATCGAAAGGAATATCTAGACGCAAATCAAATTCCCTTATTTTTAACTCTTCTCATGCTCATGAAACTCCTTTATTTCTTATTTCACGTGAACAACTTCATAATTAAAAACACACGAGCACATCAATTGGCATCAAGCATTGACTCATAGTTCTCATATGTGGTAACCAATGAAACTTGATAATAAGTGCAAAGATGTTAACTATGCATTGAAATTTATATTCATGCATGTGATAATCAATCCAATTTAAAGATATGTACGCCAACAACTAGTGATAAAGAACTTAATAGTAGGAATAATAGCATAGTTGGGCACAAGTATTTGGTTGCAATGTAGGCTTATGTGTTCTTTGATTTCAGTGATTTATGTTCTTAAGTGTAAGACTCTTATCACTTCACGAACACCATTACCATGCAACTAATGCGAACCACTTGAGGATCCTCCATAGCCAATGAAAGTCAATCCCCACAACAAATGACCAATGCATAAGTGATGAAGGAGCATCACCAACATCAAGCGAGCCAGCGCGGAAGACAATGGACAGTTGGGCAAGTGTCAGCGCAAATTTTGAAATTTCCTTGAAGTTGATGCACGATCTTAAATGAAGTCATTAAGAAGAAGTGCACTTGTATAATGTAACGGACCTTGAGCAGATTTCTCTCATCCTTAGTAGGTAGAAGGCATTTATAGTAGTTAATGCAGGTAGGTAGAATTTAATTCTAGATTAGACAGTTTTAGAAGGAAAGAGGGAAAAACGGGATATAGACACCCTCATTGTGTATTGTAACATAGATTAGGAGCATTTGTGTATGAAGAACACAGAAGAGAAGCAGAGAGCTATGTAAGAACACCCATGTACAGATATTTGGATTAATAGAAAGAGGTTGATTCAAATTCATGGTTTTGTGTTGTTATCTGTGTATTGATGTTGAATGATATGCTCATGAATGTTTTCTTCCTGTTATACATTTACTTTATATGTTGTGTATATGATCTCATGTTTGATTTTGAAGTTTGAAAGGAAGTAGGAATGAGTTTCAATTGTTTCTCTATCTGAGCAAGAGTTCCTGCAAGGAGTGCAGTTGAAGTGGTCGCAAGGAGTACGTTGACGAAGAGCTCAGAGAGTCTAACTTTTGTTCTCGTCCACCCAGAAGTGCAGTTGGGCACAGGAGCCGTGCAAGGAGTGCGCAGGCCAAGTAAAAGTCTCAGGGTTGTGAACCTGAGTGAAGTATTGAGAGACTGTTGTTGCAGGTGTGCGCAGATTCAAAGGACTTCAACACTAGGACAAGGTTGAAGGTTTGCCACAAGGAGTGCATGCAAGAGTCTTCTCTAAGACTCAGAGTTGTGAGAAAGCTCAGGAAGGATAAGTCCTTCGAAACAGTTGAAGAACAGTGCAAGGGTAGCTGTGACTTGAAGTCGTAAGAGGCGTTGTAAGTTTTCTGTTGTAGGTGGACAAGTTTTCGTGGAGGAACACTTGGTCGTTCACAGAAATCGCCAAGCAAAGACGGACGATCGGAATTCTCTGAGAAGGATTCACGAATTTTCGTAAGTCATTAGATCTCACAGAGAAGGAGGGGAGATACCGTGAGTATTCCCAACAGGTTCAAAGCTCAGGGGACGCAGGACCGTAGATCCGAGCCACAAGGTTCGTTGGATTTACACGTATAATTCCATATCGGGGTTTCGTGGGTGGAAGTCCTATGAATGTTGCAACGGGAGTCGCAATATTCCGATACGCGATATCCTGAAATCCAAGAGGTTTTGTGTGGGGCCACAGCAGATTCGGTGAGTGGACAGGTGGCATACCATTTCGGAGGTTCGTGACGAGAATTCTCGAAACATTTACATCAGGATTCGTGATACCGTGAATTTTGAAATCTCGACAGATGTGACAGGACGTGGAAAAGTCAACTCGCGAGCGCATCGGTGTTTCGGCTAATTGGGATTCGGGAGTCAGGAAAGCAAGTTCATTGACGTCGCAAGCGCCGAATTCGCGATAGAGAAAACCCTGAAAGGTAAAGGAAAAGGTCAGCGTTGACTTGTATCGGGTCTCGAGGATTCTAGAACCGAACGCTCGACCACTGACCTCGCGAATTTGTGAAGTCCAATCTCCCGAGTGTAAAGAGGGGATCGCGTGATAATTTACTGTGGGTGAAGATTTCCCGATAGGGAAATAGAAGAACCAGTTGGAGTTCTTTGGGCCCTGTGAAAGGAAAGATCCTATGTTGACATGGACCTTCCGACCTGAGGGTTGTGAGGTTGTGGGCATCGCCATCAAGTGGTATCAGAGCACAGAAAGGTTCTTTGCTTTCTGTAGTAGAGAAGAAGAGAATTCACCATGCCGCCAAGGAGAAGAGATAGACAGTCACCTGATCCAAAGGATAGGGAAATGTCGAGAAGAAGAGGCAGGCAGATGACAGATCCAGTCATGGAGAGAGAGATGCATGATCTACGAGCAAGACTTGAAGACATGGAGACAGCGCAACGACGCACAGTCAGTGCAGGGGATCTCAGTGATTCTGAAAGAAAGATTGAGGTTGAACGTGAAGAAGAAGTTGCAGCTGAAGATGCATCAACTGAACGTTTGATCAGAGCTATTGCAAGGATGGGTGCAAGAGCGAAGATGGACATTCCAGTTTACAAGGGAAACTTGGATGCAAAGGAGCTTCTAGACTGGATTAGAGCTCTGGACACATACTTCGATTATGAAGATGTTGAAGAGGACAAGAAGGTCAAGCACGCTGTCACTAGATTGAAGGGACATGCAGCATTGTGGTGGGATGAAATACAAGCTGACAGACGCTGCAAGGGAAAGCAGAAGATCAAAAGCTGGGATAGAATGATTGCGAAGCTGAAGGCAAAATTCATCCCCAGGGATTATCAAATTACTCTATTCAGGAGGATGTAGAACCTGAGACAGAAGCTAATGACAGTGAAAGAATACACTGAGGAATTCTACAGACTGAACATCAGGGCAGGTCATCGAGAGAGTGATGATGAAAAGGTTTCCAGATACATGAATGGTCTGAGATATGATACCCAGGATGAGATGAGCATGGTAACCATCCGAACGGTGGAAGATGCTTATCAGATGGCTCCGAAAGCAGAAGAGAAGCTGAGCCGAAAGAAAAGTCAAAGAGGCCAAGGCAGAAGTCATCCAAGAGGCAAATCAATTGCCCAGGACAAATATCAGAAGCCCAAGGAAGACTGGAAGAAACCTCAGACTCGAACTGAGAGAGGTGGAACCTCCCAGCGAGGGAAATATGCTAAACAGAGAGGACATCATACTGAGTAGAGAGGAGATTATGCTGACAACAACACTTTTCCTCGTACTAGAGGTAGAGGAAGAGGAAGAGATGGAGTAATAACATGCTTCACATGTGGAAAGAATGGGAACAAGTCTTACGAGTGTCCAGAGAAAAAGAAAGAGATTGGAGAAGCTCACATCACCGAAGCACAGAGGTGGCATGTTGAGGCAGAAGACGTTGAAGGCGGAAGATTGTTGATGATGCGAAAAGCTCTTTTGACACCAAAGAAGGAGGTGGGGAGTTCAGTTCAAAGGACCAGACTTTTCAGGATTGCTTGCAAGACCAAGGATAGGGTATGCAAGGTCATTGTAGACAGTGGTAGCACGGATAATCTCGTTTCTACAGATATGGTAGAGAATATGGAGCTGGAGACGATTGATCATCCAAGCCCATACAGAATTTCGTGGCTACAGAAAGTACATCAGGTAACTGTCACTAAACAATGTTTAGTTGAATTCAAGATAGGAGGATATAATGATAAGATATTATGTGATGTCATTCCTATGGATTTTTTTCATCTATTGTTGGGTATACCATGGCAATATGACAGAAATGTGATTCATGATGGGAGAATGAACACATACACCCTAGAGAAGAATGGGAGGACACACATGTTGCTTCCAATTAGGGATAAGGAGGTGAAACTGGAAGTCAGAAACACAGTACTTCTCATCAGTGGGAAGGAACTTCTTACCGAGGTGAAGAAGAAGGAGGATCCATGGTTCTTTGTGGTCAGGAAACCGAGGATTATTTTGACCAACACAAGGGTGGATGATTTACCAGAAGAAATTCAGGAACTGCTGGAAGAGTTCGCTGATATAGTAGTGGACGAATTACCTCGTTCATTACCACCGATGAGAAGTGTGAGTCATCATATCAATCTCATACTAGGAGCCAGTTTACCAAACAAAGGCGCATACAAACTAATGACGCAAGAGAATGAAGAGGTCAAAATATAGGTCCAAGAGTTGTTGGACAAAGGTTTGGTCAGGGAAAGCTTGAGCCCATGTGTTGTTCCAATAGTACTCAGTCCGAAGAAAGACGGGGGTTGGAGGATGTGTACTGACTCGAGGGTGATTAATAAGATAACCATCAGGTACAAATTCCCATTGCAAAGGATGGATGATCTGATGGATTTCTTGAGTGGAGCAAAGTATTTTTCAAAGATTGATTTGAAGAGTGGTTATCATCAAATCCGCATGAGAGAAGGTGATGAATGGAAGACAACATTCAAAAAAAATGAAGGGTTGTATGAATGGCTTGTTATGCCGTTTGGCTTAATAAATGTGCCAAGTACCTTCATGAGGTTGATGAACAAAGTCCTGAAGGAGTTCATTGGAAAATTTGTTATCGTATATCTGGATGATATATTGATTTACAGTAAATCAGTGGCAGAACATCTAAAGCATTTGGCTACAGTGATGCAAAGGTTACAGCAGGAGAAGTTGTTGATAAATATGAAGAAATCCTCATTCATGAAGACAGAGCTCATTTACTTGGGATTTGTTATTTATGCAGATGAGTTGAGGATGGATCTAGATAAGGTGGAGGTAATCAAGAATTGGCCATCACCGAAGAATATCTTTGAGGTGAGAAGTTTTCACGGATTGGCTAGTTTCTACCGAAAGTTCATCAGGAATTTCAGTGGAATTAGCACAACAATGATGGATACAGTGAAGAAAATACACAAGTCTTTTCACTAGACAGAAGAGGCTGAGAAAAGTTTTAATCTGTTGAAGAGGAAGATTACGAAACAACCATTTTTGGTGTTGCCGGATTTTCGAAAGATATTTCAAGTGAAATGCGATGCAAGTGGGTTTGCAATTGGGGCAGTCTTGAGTCAGGAAGATAGGCCGATAGTGTACTTCAGTGAGAAGTTGAATGAATCAAAGGTGAAGTACTCCACTTATGATAAGGAGTTCTATGCTATCATACAAGCATTGAAGAAATGGAAGCATTACTTGATCCCGAAAGAATTTGTCTTGTACAGTGACAATCATGCACTGCAGTTTGTGACTCAACAGGAGAAGTTGAATCAGAAACATGTCAAATGGGTTGAGTATATGCAGAATTTCACTTTTTTGATTAAACATATTTCTAGTACTGCTAACAAAGTGGTTGATCCTTTGAGCAGGAAGTGTTTGTTGTTGCAGGAGTTCAAAGTCAAAATGTTAGGTTTTGATGATCTCAGGAACGTGTACACAGATGATCCATATTTTCAGGAAGCGTATGAAGCAACTGAGAATCCAGTTCTCAGAGATAGAAGCCCTTGGACAGACTATATGATCCAGGAAGGATTACTATTTAAAGATAATCAACTGTGTATTCTGAAATGCTCCATGAGGGAGAACTTGTTAAAGGAGAAACACAGTGGAGGATTGGCAGGACATTTTGGTCACGACAAGACATTCGCAAAGATGAATGAGTCATATTTTTGGCTGGGAATGCGAGCATACGTCAAGAGATTTGTGGACAGATGTAGAATTTGCCAACATTCAAAGGGAAGGAAGCAGAATGCAGGGTTTTATCAACCATTGCCCATACCAGAGAGGTCGTGGGATGCAATCAGCATGGATTTTGTATTGGGGTTTCCAAGAACACAAAGAGGTTTTGATTCAATCTTTGCGGTGGTAGATAGATTTTCCAAAATGGCACACTTCACTCCATGTCAGAAGACCAGTGACGCAACTCACATTGCGAACTTGTTTTTCAAAGAGGTCATTCGACTTCATGGCTTACCAAGAAGTATAGTTTCATATCAAGACACTAAATTCATAGGGCATTTTTGGAGGACCTTATGGAAGAAGATGGGAACTAACTTGTTTTTTAGTTCAGCGTATCATCCTCAGACAGATGGACAGACAGAAGTAGTGAACAGAAGTCTGGGAGACTTGCTGAGAAGCCTGGTGAAAGAACACCACAGCCAGTCGGACCACATATTACCACAGGCAGAATTTGCTTATAACAACTGGGTTAATAGGAGCACAGGGCAGAGTCCATTTCAGGTTGTCTATGGCATGCAGCTGAGAGGAATTTCTGAACCGAGGGATTCAGAACAGACTGTGACTAGGAGCGCTAGTGCAGAAGAATTCGCAAAGGCAATGAAGGAACTTCACATCCAGGTGAAGCAGCGATTGCAGAGTTCAAGTCAGGAATATAAGCGTAGAGCAGATCAGCACAGAAGACAACTTCAGTTTCAGTTTGGTGACTTCATTCTAGCACATTTGAGAAAGGAAAGGTTCTCGAGAGGAACATATAATAAATTGAAGATGAAGAAAATCGGGCCTTGTAGGGTCTTGAAGAAAATTGGGACAAATGCTTATGAGATTGAATTACCCGATGGGATCGGAATTTCTCCGATATTCAATGTCCCAGATTTGTACCCATATAAAGCTGAAGAAGCAGGGACTGGAGATGAGCAGCCAGTGATCCAGTGGACAAAGAAGATGCCAATGGCAGATAAGCCGCATATGGAGCGCATACTGGACAAACAAATTGGTAAGAAGACCAGAAGGAAAGAATACTTTGAGTATTTGGTCAAGTGGAAGGACCATCCAGTTCAAGATGCCAGCTGGGAGAACGAAGAAGAGATATAGAAGCATGGACACATAGTGCGGGAGCTCATGGACAGGAGCCCATGAAATTTTTCAAGCCAGGGAGTATGATGCAGGAGCATCACCAACATCAAGCGAGCCAGCGCGGAAGACAATGGACAGTTGGGCAAGCGCCAGCACAAATTTTGAAATTTCCTTGAAGTTGATGCACGATCTTAAATGAATTCATTAAGAAGAAGCGCACTTGTATAATGTAATGGACCTTGAGCGGATTTCTCTCGTCCTTAGTAGGTAGAAGGCATTTATAGCAGTTAATGCAAGTAGATAGAATTTAATTCTAGATTAGACAGTTTTAGAAGGAAAGAGGGAAAAACAGGATATAGACACCCTCATTGTGTATTGTAACATAGATTAGGAGCATTTGTGTATGAAGAACACAGAAGAGAAGCAGAGAGTTGTGTAAGAACACTCATGTATAGATATTTGGATTAATAGAAAGAGGTTGATTCAAGTTCATGGTTTTGTGTTGTTCTCTGTGTATTGATGTTGAATGATATGCTCATGAATGTTTTCTTCCTGTTATACATTTGCTTTATATGTTGTGTATATGATCTCATGTTTGAGTTTGAAGTCTGAAAGGAAGTAGGAATGAGTTTCAATTGTTTCTCTATCTGAGCAAGAGTTCCTGCAAGGAGTGCAGTTGAAGTGGCCGCAAGGAGTGTGTTGACAAAGAGCTCAGATAGTCTAGCTTTTGTTCTCGTCCACCCAGAAGTGCAGTTGGGCACAGGAGCCGTGCAAGGAGTGTGCAGGCCAAGTAAAAGTCTCAGGGTTGTGAACCTAAGTGAAGTATTGAGAGACTGTTGTTGCAGGTGTGCACAGATTCAAAGGACTTCAACACTTGGACAAGGTTGAAGGTTTGCCACAAGGAGTGCGTGCAAGAATCTTCTCTAAGACTCAGATTTGTGAGAAATCTTAGGAAGGATAAGGCCTTAGAAATTGTTTAAGAATAGTGCAAGGGTAGCTGTGACTTGAAGTCATAAGAGGTGTTGTAAGTTTGTTGCTGCAGGTGGACAAGTTTTCATGGAGGAACACTTGGTCGTTCGCAGAAATCGCCAAGCAAAGATGGACGGTCGGAATTATCTAAGGAGGATTCACGAATTTCCATAAGTTGTTAGATCTCACAGAGAAGGAGGGGAGATACCGTGAGTATTCCCAAAAGGTTCAAAGCTCAGGGGGGGCAGGACCGTAGATCCGAGCCACAAGGGCCGTCGGATTTACACGTATAATTCCATATTAGGGTTTCATGGGTGGAAGTCTCATGGACGTTGCAACGGGAGTCGCGATATTCTGATACGCGATATCCCGAAATCCAAGAGGTTTTGTGTGGGGCCACAGCGGAATCGGTGAGTGGAAAGGTGGCATACCATTTCGGAGGTTCGTGACGAGAATTCCCGAAACATTAACATCAGGATTCACGATACCATGAAGTCTGAAATCTCAACAGATGTGACGGGGTGTGGAAAATTCAACTCACGAGTGCATCGGGGTTTCGGCTAATCGGGATTCGGGAGTCGGGAAAGCAAGTTTCTTGACGTCGCGAGCGTCGAATTCGCGATAGAGAAAACCCTGAAAGGTAAAGGAAAAGGTCAGCGTTGACTTGTATCAGGTCTCATGGATTCTAGAACCAAACACTTGACCACTGACCTCGCGAAGTCGCTAAGTCTGATATCCCGAGTGTAAAGAGGGGATCGCATGATAATTTATTGTGGGTGAAGATTTCCCGATAGGGAAATAGAAGAACCGGTTGGAGTTCTTCCGGCCTTGTGAAAGGAAAGATCCTATGCTGATGTGGACCTTCCGACCTACGGGTTGTGAGGTTGTGGGCGTCTCCATCAATAAGACATTTAGTAAAGTCCTCTTGAGTAAATAGGTTTGAAATCATTGAAGCTAATCAAGTAAAAAGGCATAAAAACAGTTAAGAGATCATTAATTTGGGATAATAATTGAATCAAGATAACAACACAATTTTAGAATTTAGTATCCATCAGGTTCCAAATGCCAACAAGACATTGATCAAAACAATCACACTCCATAGTTTCCCATGTTTATTAGAATACACAGTTCCCCTCAAATGTATGTATAATCCCACATAATATTGGAGTGCATATTCAGTATTTGAAATGTAAAATAAGCGCATGACATATTTATCAATATCCCATTCATTGGAGGGATCTCATCCTCTTCAATTCCTATTCCCCACAAACTCTTAGTTGCTAGCCTTGAAACTCATGACACCTATAATGGAACAAGGGTGTCATGAAACCTAAAAACCAATTATTTATTATTGTTGGAAATAGGGGGAAACAAGAAAACACGAACAAGTTGTTTTCACTTAACTAGGCCCAAAAAATAAGCGTAAAGTGATCCATAAAGAAATTTGAGCAAACTTGTAGAAGTTCGTCAAATGAAAGTCCTTGATTTTATGGCTCAAAACAGATCACTCATAAGTTGTTGTATCCATGAGATGACTCAAAGGTAAAAATTAACTATGGGAATGGATATGGAAAGACAAATATGAAACAAACATAGCAGAAGATGATCTTATTAGGATGTACATGCTCCATGATCTAGAACAATGCCTAGAAAAAAAGAGGCATAGTACAACAACACTATTTATGGAAATTTTTCTTAGTTCATTTGGCCTTATGGAAATTTTTTAAAGTTTCAAGAACAATCCTCCCAAGTATAAAAAATTCAAAAATATAAAAAAATCCAAAAAATTATAAAACACTTATTATTAATGTCATCCCAATTGGAATTCCATGGAAGATGAAGGTCTAAGATCACTATTGTAATCCATCCCATCATAGTGATAGTCCTTCAACACCATTATCTGTTACTTCCATGCATTAAATAATCCTTTCTTGAATACTCAATCGAACTCTCCTCCACAGACACAAAACATAATCTCACACCATGGCATGATGAGAGGCTCTCGTGGGAACCTACGCACACTGTCACATGTGGGAAGATCCATGGAACATGTTCAAAGAAGAAGGAAAATATTATCTATTGATTGTAAGCTCCCCTTGCATTTACCTATTAAATGAAATAGTAGGACACTAAGAAATCCTCCTCCCCACTCAAATAAACTTTCTTCCAAATACCACTCCACCAGTCATAGTTTCCCACATAAGGTATTGTTCCATGCAAATGAAACAAATTCTCACAATACCATATGTGTTATACCTCAAGTTCCCACATACCCTATTTGGTTAGTCGAAATAATGCCTCTTTGTTTTTGGGTTCCATTTTGGCAATGGAATTGGGTAAGTTCATTGATAGAAGGTTCCTTTGGCTTGGGCATCCTCTTTAAAGTATAAATCGGCCATTCTCTCCTCTTCCAAAGTATTCTTGTGTTATTTCTCATTCTCTCTTCTTGGCAGAGGGTGAGTGTTCTTTATTTCAAGGGTTGCAGAAGGTGGCATCTGTATTTTCAAGTAAGCAATGTGCTACCCAAGCTAATATGTACTCATTTTTAATAATAATGAACACAATTTTTAGGTAAGCAATGTGCTACCCAAGTTCATATGTACTCATTTCTAATCCAATGAACACAATTTTTAATTTGGAACCTACTTTTCTTGCAGAAATAATTTTGGATACCATGACACCCTCAAGTTACAACTAGAAGGAAGCATACAACTATAAAATGAACTTTTCCTTGGCAAGATAAATGACTCTCAAGAGACACTTTTGAGATTTTCTCATATAATGGAGAGTTTGGAAAAGTTTCTCTTAAGCTAGTAGGAAACGATGAAACAATAATACTCTATGTAATTTATAGAAGGTTAGCAAAAATGTTAGTCATTAAGCACAAATTTTTTTTTTCTCATTAATACTAGAACTCTTTGAAATAAAAGATAAATCAAAAGGCTTAATTACTCTAAAATTACAGTTAAAATGCTCTATTATTTAATTAATATTTTTGAATAGTCTATGAAATTGGATATGCATAAGCATTGTTCTATCAAATTGTAACACTAATTAGTACGATGGTTCTACTTCATTACTAATATCCTGTTGGTATCACAGTACGCTCATAATAATTACCATAGTGTTACTCTTTCACACTTGTATTATCTATCACACACTAATTAATATAGGAGTCAAGCATGCAAACAAACCTTCGCACAAAGAAGTGCTAGTTGGTGATGGAATACAACATCGTAGGGTCGATGCACGAAGGGGATGAGTTTCGGCAGGTGGGAAAGTTACGTTGACAACCTACTTAATGAACTAACGCCCTGGTGCAACTTAACTCACCGAGTAGTGGGAAACCCTCCAAGGAGTCTGAGTGAGTCTAGCCAACATCAATACCAGGTACAACACCACCTTCCTTGTGTTGTCACCTTGGGTAGGAAGTATAAAATATTATGGCCTCTATAGTACCACCTACTATACCAAACCAGAGGGGCGATAGTCGACAATCGACACCAAAACCAACAAAGCAGGGTCGATTACTCTATTGGCCCCAATGCGACCTCGTGCTTGACCGTTTTGTTAGAAGGTCTTCCCAAAGTCAATGATATAGAAACTAGATTTCACTCCCTAACTCAAATCTTTATGTTTGTTTAGCAGATTTGGAAATTGATTCTCACAATCCTATTCCAAAGCTCTACACCTAAAAGATGACATGGGTTTGAAGATCCGTAGAAACGTTTCTAGATAAATTTTAATTATCACTTGATTTTAGTCTGTTGTTACTCAAAGGAGTGGTCGTGAAACTGATGGTGTTTCGACTTGACTCTTTAAACCATGCAAGAGGAAAATGAAATGCAAGAATTTCAACTTTGATGAAAACTAGCTATGGGAAGGAGCAATAGGTTTTGCTCTATTTTTCAATAAACCATTTGTAACAATCAATAATCTCAAATGAACAACAACATGCATTTTAAATCTTTCAAAATAACTTTTCCATGTAAATATGCTTAGTTCATAAGTCATCCATCATCATTCACATGTTATGGTCATGTATGGTTTTCTTATATTCATCAAATGAGGTTTGAAAAATATAAAGGAAAGATATGCCCAACTCAAATAGTTTATGAAAATAATTTCCAGTAAGGCATTATGAAAGTATGGTGTCTCATTCACAACAATAGAATATATTGAATTCCAAATGATCCTGAAAAGACAATAGCAATTGATGAAGAGTGTTCAATGAAAGACTAAACCAATAAGGATTTTTTCAACATCATTGTGAATTGTTTTTCTGTCAATGATGTGTGTATACCTAAATGTTAATGAGGCAAGCTCAAGAAATAGATAAATAACCACAAATATTTGGGATTATATGCAAAAAAAAAATATCAATGTATTGAAGTGACTCCTTCTCCAAACAACAAAGAAATAGAACGATGCTCAAGTGGAAAAGTCCCTAATTCACAACAATTTCTTTATTTCCCTAGGTTTTATTTTTTTAATTTTATAATTTTATGAAGAAAGAATCAACTAATGATAGAGAGAATAGGTGGACACTAATTTTGAAATAAAATGGGTTATCAACCATGCAAGGAAACATACTATCAAAAGAAAGAAAGGTGGCATATACACAAAAATCAATGGAGACCCACGTGCATGCCTCTCATTTAATGGCAATGGTTTCGATGTGATTGTCGTAGAAATGAAACAAAATAATAAGCAATATATTGAAGTGAGTAAAAAACATAATGTGCCAAAAACAACTAAATGAAGGGGTGGGAGCCCCCATGGAAATGGTTAGAACTAGATTACATATGAGAATGAAGCTCCATATGAAAAATCAAGCTACATCGGCTCTTGGTGATAAATATTATTAGGATGGGTGCCAAATGGAAAAATGGTACTACTCTAGGGTAACCCATAATAGGAAGGATCCACCATTAGATGTGTGCAAAGTGAAGAATATGGAATAATGTACCAATGTTCAATAGGGATATTCCTAGGACAATTTTAAGGTGGAAAAAGGTTTAAATGCAACAATGCAGAGGGAAATGATCCTAATTTTATATGAAAGTTCAAGAATATACCTTACTCGTCTAACATGGCTAAGAAAATGATCTATAGGTACCATAAAATTCAATGCAAGGTCTTGTACCCAAAAAAACAACTGGAAAGTCATATTAGATGCTTCATGTCAACACGAAATAGTTTGAAAACATCTTGTTCGATGGAAACATCAATAATCTTAAGTATGGAAATTTAATCCAAGGTATCTTCTTCAAGTCAGAGGTGTTGTTGGTAGAGATGAATTAAAATGATCAATATTTCCAAAGGGATGGAGTATAAGGGAATGATAATGGAGTATATAGACCTAGGGTGAAAGTCAATAGGAGATCCATTATGGAGGTTATCCTAAGGACTATATAAAAAGGTCATGGCCTCTAAGAATTTATCATCATTAGGAAATATCATGATCGAATAAGTAGGACCCAAAACTTTTGCACATAGGGGATGAAATTGGATTTGTTACCCTTATGGATAAATATCCAGTTTTAATCTTCGAGACTAAGTCATGAAAATGAGTCAAAGGCTCATTATTTATGGGAGTTTATATTAAAACAATGGTGGAAGTGGCCACATAATTAACATGTGTTCATAGGCGACTAACTTAGAGAACACCATTAGTGAGGTGAAAATTTGGCAAGTTAGGATGTGCCCAAGTTCCACCACCAAAGGAGGAATGTAAATATGTCTTGGTAGATGACAACATTGACATTAGAGAGATGGGGAAACTACTTTGTGACATATTGGAAGAATACATCATTAAGACAAAAGAGGCAAATCTAGGTGTGAGTGGATTCATGACAACCCTCTTATCTATTGTCATCATTGTGGTTCTCTTGGAAAGAATTGATGAAATAGTAGGTGGATACAAAGGACACAACTCTTAATGGGTATGCACAAAAAATCACACTCTACAAGAGAAATTAGTCCCATCTTTGCAAAGATGAGAATCGATTGTGAGAATATGTGGGATGCTAACCAATGAGGTCAATACCCTAGCTTTGGATATTCATTATGACTCTCCTCTAAGTGATATTTAAGAAATTATTATGATGAATATTAATAAACAATTTCCAATGGATTCAATTTAGGAGTACTCACCATTCTATCTTCTTTCCCTATGTATTTATGATGTCCTTTCCATTGCAGTTTATCTCCTTTCCGTTGCAGGTCTCTGTCTCCTTTCTCTCACAGGTTTCTATATCGGCCTTTCCCTTGGGTCTCTATCTCCTTTCCCTCATTAGTCTATGTCTCTTTGCGCTCGTGAGTATCTATCTTGGCCTTTCCCTTAGGTCTCTGTCTCCTTTCCCTCATGGGTCTCTATATTGGCCTTTCCCTCGATGGAGTTAAAGTATTCAAGTTCAAGAAAGAATTCTTTGAAGTTCGGTTATTATCTCAACGTCTAGCCTGTGTAGATGGGATCAAATCTCACCTAGTTGTTGGATTGACATCTTCGGAAGGGATATATTTATTATCCATCTTTAACTGGGAAATGGTTTTCAATTCTTTTCTATTGGATAGAAAATTTCTTATGAGGGAAATAGAACCTGGTTCAAAGTCTATCGTATCGAAACCTTGTTTTGGTTCTCGTTTCTTTTTGGTTTGTCATTATATTTACGCTCCAGAAGAGGGGATTTAAAATAATCTAGCTCAAATATACCCATCCAAAGTTTTGATTGTCCCCTCGCGGGTCTCTATCTCGGTTCTAGTCTATCTATCAGGCAATCTATTGGAGCGAGAAACAATGAGTGGGGTCCAATCTAACATAATCATGAGTCATGGAATCTCTTTGTGTGAGGACAATAGCCCAATTAATTAATAAATGATATAATTCACCAAAGGAACGACCTTGAACCATATTTCGTTGTCATTATATTCATAATAGAAAAACTCGCATTGCAATACACCCACATGAAATGTTTTCTAAAGGTTGTTGTCTTTGAGAGAAACAAAGCTTCGACTTGGGTTATCCCATTAGCACTCTTTATGAATAAAATTCCAAACATTACCCAAAGAACAATTATACAAGAAATATTTTTGTGTATGTTTCCAACCAATGCATATCAAAATGTTATGTACCCAAAGAGAGGCATTACATGTAACCAAAATGCTATGTTGGAAAATTATAAATGTGGGATTCAATGGCTCGTCAATTCGCAACATTCCATAATTTCATAATATAAATAGAATTCATACAAGGAAAATATGATATTAAGTTCATTCCGTACAGAAAAGGGGTTAACGATGATATAGAATTGATTGGATCAAAAGAATTAGGAAGCACCAAATTGATACATGAAAAAACAAAAATTAACTAAATTAGAACCCCACCTTATAAATGAAAGGCTTGATTTGTGAATTTAAACCTTGCAATGATTTCATTCTCAATCCTAAACAAATCTGTTGAAATTAGAGATGACTAAATATAATGGGACTTAAAATAATAATAATAAATGATGGGCCAAGTGTTGTAGAAGGATGTAGTGTAAATTTCATGGCAATGACCTATGAAATTGGATAAACAAATCAATATCTTTGCATCTTGAATAGTAATCCCTCAAAAAGAAAATATGTCAAAAATTTTTCACTTTTCATTTGAGAGCCTATAGAAAGCTTATAGGTGGCCACCAAGAGAGAGAAATGTAAGAAGGTTAGTTTTAAAGATAAAGAAGAACATAGTAAAATGGAGAAAAATGATGTTATGATAAATTAGTACCATACATATAATGGCACTTGAGTCAATCAAAAAGAGTCCCAAGTTGAGATATCCTTAAAATGTTAAAAATAGGAAAAAAATTCAAGGTATACATACACAATTTCTCTTTAAAGTGGTATGTTAATAATATAGATAAACTATAGAAAACATAATAGATAAATCAACACTTGTTGTATAAACTTTCTTCATTACACTTGCTTCTATAAATAGTAACACTAAGAGTGTCTTAGAAGGGAGGAGGATGAGCATGATCATTGATTAAACATGGAATGTTATATAAGTAAAGGTCTAGGCAAGGAAAAAAACATGAATTGAAAAAGCATAAACAATTAATATTCCATTTAATTGCATCCAACATATTTATATCACCCAATAACTAAAGAATCACATAGAACTTATCTAAATGCAACAAAGAATGACGTAATGGAGAAGAATATTTAAGATGAATAATAATAGTAGGATTTTATGAATCAAGCATTATGAGATCCAAAATCCTATAAGCAATGCACAATTATGAAAAAAATCTACTATGGTAAGGAAAATTTAAAATTGTAATATAAGTACTCTTGTTATTACAAGGTTGGTGCAAAGAAAGCATACAACCTCAATTATGGAAAAATAAATTATTAGCCCTTCCCAAGATTGTCCCTTTATGAGGAGGAGTAGGGTATGATATCCATGCCTTATATTGAACTCTCAATCAACTATGGAGGCTAATTTATTTAATAGGGCTAAATTTTGTTCTCTTTGTGATTAGGTCGAAACTACCAATGCCAAAATCGTGATTTCACTAAACTATTTATGCACTATTGAATTTTTGTTCAAAACAACCATGAATCACATTTGGCCAAATGTTGTTTATTTTGTTTATATCCATGTGAATGGAAATGAAGGGAGACCAAACTTGTCTCACCAAACCTACCTTATTCTACCATTTGGTAAGTTTTTGACCCAAATCATCCCCAACATCTATGCTTCAAGTGATGCCAGTGAAATAGTGGCTTTCTTGAATTGTTTGGTAAATGAGTTACCTAAGGCCAATTCATTGATATGTGGAGATTTAAACATGGTAGAAACCCAATAATAAAAATAAGGATGGTTTATTCCTATCTGAATTGTGTAGGTGGAGTGGATGGATAATAATGGCCTCAAGCCTAGTTTGGGTTTGTGTAATCCCAACACTTTAAAAAGGTATGATTTGATGCAAGTATCTAAATTTCAAAAATCAAATCACACAATGAAAGTACAACCTAAAAGAAAAGTGACATTTGTATCCATATTGTCATATGTGAAAATGCAATCTTAATAACAAAACTATCACTCATCAAAGCTTTTGTAAATTGTATTAACACTATAAAATCCAAACTACACACTACAAAAACACAAAATACTTTTACACTTTGAAATGTCAACTTTATTTATAATATGATTGACTTTTGGACTATATTATAATCATGGATATGCCACAAAGGAACAAATCCTCTCTCTTCACTACTACAACTTTGATTCTCCGAAATCCAAAAAATCTCTTCTTCTTCACTATCCTTCCAATTTATGCTTCATTTATGCTTAGCCTTGGAATCATGAATTGATATCCAAAAGAACCATCAATCGTTACTTCCTAGAAGCCCAAACTCTAGAGTTGTTTCCTTACAAAAAAACCTTGAACACCTTGTTAGAGTCTTTTTGAATCATAGTACATTTGTAGGGTTTTCTATGGTAAACAATTATGCTTGCATAGTCATAACTATGATAATCTCATTAGCCCTAAATTCTTAATAAATGTTGATATGGGTAGGCGTGTTGTAAATAATGAAATCCCTTGACCCTTACTCTTATTCTTCACAACATGGAAACATATAATTGGTTATTTGGTACAACATTCATGCCCTAATTGACACATGTACCATAAAATTCACCTTTGACATCTTATTTAAATATTCCAAGGTGGTGTCCAAATCCATATTATACCCTCTTTTCCATGATTGCTTCTTTATACACGTTGACATGGTACATCAAAATTATTTTATATTTCATTGTTAGCTAGATCTCCTGTGCATGTATCTTAGAAACTCTACATGGTATTAGAGGCCACATTCCACTAGCAAGGATCATCACTGACATATTTGATTCTAGAAATCTTCCCATGTCATCAAGGCATGGGAAAAGTCAATCCATGTCAAATTTCAGTGCGTATAGAAATAATTTGAAAAAATTTCAGTGTTGGCCCCATTCACAGGTCATTGTTGCCTATGTCTAGTCCTAGTACAATGTATATTAGATGTTTCTTTTAAAATTCATTCGAGACACATGTCCCTGCATCTAGTACTACAAGGGAATGCAATAACGTCGATAAACAAGTACTTGATAAATTGCACAAGCTTCATCATTTATTTCTTGTCTTTGTTTTTTTCTCTCATCTAAGTACTTTTTTGCTCCATAAAGAATATTAGTACAAAATCATTATTTAAATATGAAATATCATCTAGTTCCTTCTTCTTGCCACAAAAATCATGGGCCTAATTGACATGATGTTTTTTTTCGAATGACATAAGCGATGAATATAAAGAGCATGACCATGATGATGGGTATGTTGGGATTTCCATGCATGACATTAATATGATAAAATTCAAATGAAACAAGGACGAGATAAGATATATAGAGTGGGTTTTTGGGTCATATTTGAGTCTCGAAACCCTCCCATATAGTCAAGGCATGTGAAAATTCTATCCATTTCAAATTTCGGTGCATACATAAACATTTTGAAAACATTTCAACGTTGGCCCCATTCACGGGTCATTGTTGCCCATCATGTACTCTAGCCCTAGTACAATGTCTTTTAATAGTTGTTTCCTTTAAAATTTGACCGAGAAAATTAAAACGAAACGAGGAAGAGATGTGTCGATATATAGAGTGGGTGTGTGAGTAATATTTGAGTCTAGAAAACCATCCCATATCGTCAAGGCATAAGAACAATCTATCCATGTCAATTTTCAGTGCATACATAAAAAATTTGAAAGAATTTCAACGTTGGCCCCATTCATAGCTTATCGTTTCCCATCATGTACTCTATCCAGCGTATTACAGTGTATTTTAGTTGTTTCCTTTAAAATACGATCGAGACACATGGCTTCCCCACATCTAGTACTACAAGGGAATGCAATAACGTCGATAAAGAAGTACTTGATTAATCACATAAGCTTCAATATCAGTTATTTCTTGTCTTTGTTTTTTTCTCTCATCTAAGTACTCTTTTTCTCCATAAATAATATAGTAAAAAATGATTATTTAAATACAAAATCACATCTATTTACTTCTTCTCGCCACGACCAAAAGCATGGGCCTAATTGGCATGATGTTGATTTTGAACGACAAAGATGATGAATATAAAGAGTGGGTGTGTGAATGATGTTTGAGTTTGGAAACCCTCCCATATCGTCAAGGAATACAAACAGTCTATCCATGTCAATTTTCGGTGTATACAAAAACATTTTGAAAAAAATTCAATGTTGGCCCCATTCACAGGTCACTATTGCCCATCATGTACTCTATCCCTAGTGCAAGGTCTTTTAATAGTTGTTTCTTTTAAAATTCGACCGCAAAAATTAAAACGAAATGAGGACGAGATGGGTTGATATATAGAGTGGGTGTGTGAGTAATATCTGGAAAATCCTTCCATATCATCAAGGCATCTGAATAGTCTATCCATGTCAAATTTTAGTGCATACAGAAACATTTTGAAAGAATTTCAACATTGGTCCCATTCACAGGTTACCATTGCCCATCATGTACTCTATTCGGCCTAGTACAATGTAGTTTTGTTGTTTCCTTTAAATTACGATTGAGACACATGACGTCCCCATATCTAGTATTGCAAGGGAATACAACAACGTCGATAAAGAAGCACTTGATTAATCATAGAAGCTTCAATATGAGTTATTTCTTGTCTTTTTTTTTCTCTCATCTAAGTAATTTTTTTCTCTATAAATAATATTAGTACAAAATCATTATTTAAATACAAAATCTCATATATTTCCTTCTCACCACGACCAAAATCATGGGCCTAATTGGCATGATGTTGGTTTTGAATGACACAAACAATGAATATAAAGAGTGAGTGTGTGAGTGATATTTGAGTTTGGAAACCCTCCCATATCATCAAGGAATACAAATAGTCTATACATGCCAAATTTTAGTGTATACAAAAACATTTTGAAAAAATTTCAATGTTGGCCCCATTCACAGGTCATTGTTTCCCATCATGTACTCTAGCCCTAGTACAATGTCTTTTAATAGTTTTTTTCCTTTAAAATTTGATTGAGGAAATTAAAATGAAATGAGGAGGCGATGGGTTGATATACAGAGTGGGTGTGTGAGTGATATTTTATTCTGGAAAACCCTTCCATATTGTGAAGGCATGCGAACAATCTATCCATGTCATATTTCAGTGCGTACAGAAAAAATTTGAAATAATTTCAACGTTGTCCCCATTTACAAGTTATTGTCGCCCATCATGTACTTTATCTGGCCTAATACAATGTCGTTTAGTTGTTTCCTTTAAAATACGATCGAGACGCATGATGCCCCCGCATCTAGTACTGTAAGGGAATGCAATAATGTCGATAAAGAAGTAATTTATTAATCGCAGAAGATTCAATATCAGTTTTTTCTTGTCTTTGTTTTTTTCTCTCATCTAATTACTCTTTTTCTACATAAAGAATATTAGTACAAAATCATTATTTAAATACAAAATCTCATCTATTACATTATTCTCGCCACGACCAAAATCATGGGCCTAATTGGCATGATGTTGGTTTTGAATGACACAGATGATGAATATAAAGAGTGGGTGTGTGAGTGATATTTGAGTCTGAAAACCCTCACATATCATCAAGGCATAATAACAGTCTATCCATGTTAAATTTAGGTGCATACATAAACATTTTGAAAAACTTTTAACGTTGGCCCCATTCATAGGTCAATGTTGCTCATCATGTACTCTAGCCCTAGTACATTGTCTTTTAATATTTGTTTCCTTTAACATTCGACCGAGAAAATTAAAATGAAATGAGGACGAGATGGGTCGATGTATAGAGGGGGTGTGTGAGTAATATATGAGTATGGAAAACCCTTCCATATCGTCAAGGCATGCGAGCAGTCTATCCATGTCAAATTTCAGTGCATACAAAAACATTTTGAAAGAATTTCAACGTTGTCCCCATTCACAGGTTACTATTTCCCATCATGTACTCTATCTGTAGTACAATGTATTTTATTTTATTTTTTTTAAATATGATCGAGACGCATGACGTCCCCGCATCTAGTACTACAAGGGAATGCAATAACGTCGATAATGAAGTACTTGATTAATTGCAAAAGCTTCAAGTTATTTTATGTCTTTATTTTTTTCTCTCATCTAAGTACTCTTTTTCTCCATAAAGAATATAATTTGTATGAAATCATTATTTAAATATGAAATCTCATCTATCGCCTTCTTCTTGCCACAACCAAAATCATGGGCCTAATTGGCATGGTGTTAGTTTTGAACGATACAGACGATGAATATAAAGAGTGGGTGTCTGAGTGATCTTTGAGTTTAGAAACCCTCCCATATAGTCAAGGCATGTGAATAGTCTATCCATGTCAAATCTCGGTGCATACAAAAACATTTTGAAAGAGATGGGTCAATATATAGAGTGGGTCTGTGAGTGACCTTTGAGTATAAATATGAATGAATGAACTTCTCCTGGTTTCGAGAATAATTTATTATCTACTAAAA
>ML780304.1:336257-360160 GCA_009831015.1 Picea engelmannii
TTAGAGATGACTAAATATAATGGGACTTAAAATAATAATAATAAATGATGGGCCAAGTGTTGTAGAAGGATGTAGTGTAAATTTCATGGCAATGACCTATGAAATTGGATAAACAAATCAATATCTTTGCATCTTGAATAGTAGTCCCTTAAAAAGGAAATATGTCAAAATCTTTGCACTTTGCATTTGAGAGCCTATAGAAAGCTTATAGGTGGCCACCAAGAGAGAGAAATGTAAGAAGGTTAATTTTAAAGATAAAGAAGAACATAGTAAAATGGAGAAAAATGATGTTATGACACATTAGGACCATACATATAATGGCACTTGAGTCAATCAAAAAGAGTCCCAAGTTGAGATATCCTTAAAATGCAACTTGTATTTCAAAAAATGTTAAAAATAGGAAAACAATTCAAGGTATACATACACAATTTCTCTTTAAAGTGGTATGTTAATAATATAGATAAACTATAGAAAACATAAAAGATAAATCAACACTTGTTGTATAAACTTCCTTCATTACACTTGCTTCTATAAATAGTAACACTAAGACTATCTTAGAAGGGAGGAGGATGAGCATGATCATTGATTAAACATGGAATGTTATATAAGTAAAGTCTAGGCAAGGAAAAAAACATGAATTGGAAAAGCATAAACAATTAATATTCCATTGAATTGCATCCAACATATTTATATCACCCAATAACTAAAGAATCACATAGAACTTATCTAAATGCAACAAAGAATGACGTAATGGAGAAGAATATTTGAGATGAATCATAATAGTAGGATTTTATGAATCAAGCATTATGAGATCCAAAATCCTATAAGCAATACACAATTATGAAATTTTTCTTCTATGGTAAGGAAAATTTAAAATTGTAATCTAAGTACTCTTGTTATTATAAGGTCGGTGCAAAGAAAGCATACAACCTCAATTATGGGAAAATGAATTATTAGCCCTTCCCAAGATTGTTCCTTTAGGAGGAGGAGTAGGGTATGATCTCCACGCCTTATATTGAACTCTCAATCAACTATGGAGGCTAATTTATTTAATAGGGCTAAAGTTTGTGCTCTTCATGACTAGGTCGAAACTACCAATGCCAAAATCGTGATTTCACCAAACTATTTATGCACTATTGAATTTGTGTTCAAAACAACCATGAATCACATTTGGCCAAGTGTTGTTTATTTTATTTCTATCCATGTGAATGGAAATGAAGGGCGACCAAAATTGTCTCACCAAACCTACCTTATTCTATCATTTGGTAAGCTTTTGACCAAATTCATCCCCAACATCTATGCTTCAAGTTATGCCAGTGAAATAGTGAATTTCTTGAATTGTTTGGTAAATGAGTTACCTAAGTCCAATTCATTGATATGTGGAGATTTAAACATGGTAGAAACCCAATAATACAAATAAGGATGGTTTATTCCTATTTGAATTTTGTAGGTGGAGTGGATGGATAATAATGGCCTCAAGCCTAGTTTGGGTTTGTGTAATCCCAACACTTTAAAAAGGTATGATTTGATGCAAGTCTCTAAATTTCACAAATCAAATCACACAATGAAAGTATAACCTAAAAGAAAAGTGACATTTGTATCCACATTGTCAGATGTGAAAATTCAATCTTAATAACAAAACTATCACTCATCAAAGCTTTTGTAAATTGTATTAACACTATAAAATCCAAACTACACACTACAAAAACACAAAATACTTTTACACTTTGAAATGTCAACTTTATTTATAATATGATTGACTTTTAGACTATATTATAATCATGGATATGCCACAAAGGAACAAAGCCTCTCTCTTCACTACTACAACTTTGATTCTCCCAAAGCCAAAAAATCTCATCTTCTTCACTATCCTTCCAATTTATGCTTCATTTATGCTTAGCCTTGGAATCATGAATTGATATCCAAAAGAACCATCAATCGTTACTTCCTAGAAGCCCAAATTCCAAAGTTGTTTCCTTACAAAAAAACCTTGAACACCTTGTTAGAGTCTTTTTGAATCATAATACATCTGTATGGTTTTCTATGGTAAACAATTATGCTTGCATAGTCATAACTATGATAATCTCATTAGCCCTAAATTCTTAATAAATGTTGATATCGGTAGGCGTGTTGTAAATAATGAAATCCATTGACCCTTACTCTTATTCTTCACAACATGGAAACATATAATTGGTTATTTGGTACAACATTCATGCCCTAATTGACACATGTACCATAAAATTCATCTTTGATGTCTTATTTAAATACTCCAAGGTGGTTTCCAAATCCATATTATACCCTCTTTTCCATGATTGCTTCTTTATACACATTGACACGGTACATCAAAAGTATTTTATATTTCATTGTTAGCTAGATCTCCTATGCAGGTATCTTAGAAACTCTACATGGTATTAGAGGCCACATTCCGCTAGCAAGGATCATCACTGACATATTTGAGTCTAGAAATCTTTCCATGTCATCAAGTCATGGGAAAAGTCTATCCATGTCAAATTTCAATGCATATAGAAACAATTTGAAAAAATCTCAATGTTGGCCCCATTCACAGGTCATTGTTGCCTATGTCTAGTCCCAGTACAATGTATATTAGATTTTTCTTTTAAAATTCATTCGAGAAACACGTCCCTACATCTTGTACTACAAGGGAATGCAATAACGTCGATAAACAAGTACTTGATAAATTGCACAAGCTTCATCAGTTATTTCTTGTCTTTGTTTTTTTCTCTCATCTAAGTACTTTTTTTCTCCATAAAGAATATTAATACAAAATCATTATTTAAATATGAAATATCATCTAGTGCCTTCTTCTTGCCACAAAAATCATGGGCCTAATTGACATGATTTTTTTTTCGAACGACATAAGCGATGAATATAAAGAGCACGACCATGATGATGGGTATGTTGGGAGTTCCATGCATGACATTAATACGATAAAATTCAAATGAAACAAGGACAAGATCAGATATATAGAGTGGGTTTTTGGGTCATATTTGAGTCTTCAAACCCTCCCATATAGTCAAGGCATGTGAACATTCTATCCATTTCAAATTTCGGTGCATACAGAAACATTTTGAAAACATTTCAACGTTGGCCCCATTCACAGGTCATTGTTGCCCATTATGTACTCTAGCCCTAGTACAATGTCTTTTAATAGTTGTTTCCTTTAAAATTTGACCGAGAAAATTAAAACAAAATGTGTAAGAGATGTGTCGATATATAGAGTGGGTGTGTGAGTAATATTTGAGTCTAGAAAACCCTTCCATATCGTCAAGGCATAAGAATAGTCTATCCATGTCAATTTTTAGTGCATACATAAACATTTTGAAAGAATTTCAACGTTGTCCCCATTCATAGGTTATTGTTTCCCATCATGTACTCTATCCAGCCTATTACAATGTAGTTTAGTTGTTTCCTTTAAAATACGATCGAGACGCATGGCGTTCCCACATCTAGTACTGCAAGGGAATGCAATAACGTCAATAAATAAGTACTTGATTAATCGCATAAGCTTCAATATCAGTTATTTCTTGTCTTTTTTTTTTTCTCTCATCTAAGTACTCTTTTTCTCCATAAATAATATTAGTAAAAAATGATTATTTAAATACAAAAGCTCATCTATTTACTTCTTCTCGCCACGACCAAAATCATGGGCCTAATTGGCATGATGTTGGTTTTGAACGAAAAAGACGATGAATATAAAGAGTGGGTGTGTGAATGATGTTTGAGTTTGGAAACCCTCCCATATCGTCAAGGAATACAAACAGTCTATCCCTGTAAAGTTTCGGTGTATACAAAAACATTTTGAAAAAATTTCAATGTTGGCCCCATTCACAGGTCACTATTGCCCATCATGTACTCTATCCCCAGTACAATGTCTTTTAATAGTTGTTTCCTTTAAAATTCAACCGAGAAAATTAAAACGAAATGAGGATGAGATGGGTCGATATATAGAGTGGGTGTGTGAGAAATATTTGAGTCTGGAAAATCCTTCCATATCATCAAGGCATGTGAATAGTCTATCCATGTCAAATTTCAGTGCATATAGAAACATTTTGAAAAAATTTCAACATTAGCCCCATTCACAGGTTACCATTGCCCATCATTTACTCTATCTGGCCTAGTACAATGTATTTTCGTTTTTTCCTTTAAATTATGATCGAGACACATGACGTCCCCATATCTAGTACTGCAAGAGAATACAATAGCATCGATAAAGACGTACTTGATTAATCATAGAAGCTTCAATATGAGTTATTTCTTGTCTTTTTTTTTCTCTCATCTAAGTACACTTTTTCTCTATAAATAATATTAGTACCAAATCATTATTTAAATACGAAATCTCATATATTTCCTTCTTCTCGCCACGACCAAAATCATGGGCCTAATTGGCATGTTGTTGGTTTTGAACGACATAAACAATGAATATAAGAGTGGGTGTGTGAGTGATATTTGAGTTTGGAAACCCTCCCATATCATCAAGGAATACAAAAATGTCTATCCATGCCAAATTCCAATGTATACAGAAACATTTTGAAAAAATTTCAAAGTTGACCCCATTCACAGGTCACTGTTTCCCATCATGTACTCTAGCCCTAGTACAATGTCTTTTAATAGTTTTTTTCCTTTAAAATTTGAATGAGAAAATTAAAATGAAATGAGGAGGTGTTGGGTAGATATACAAAGTGGGTGTGTGAGTGATATTTGATTCTGGAAAACCCTTCCATATTGTGAAGGCATGCGAACAATCTATCCATGTCAAATTTCAGTGCGTACAGAAAAATTTGAAATAATTTCAACGTTGGCCCCATTTACAGGTTACTGTCACCCATCATGTACTCTATCTGGCCTAGTACAATGTTTTTTAGTTGTTTCCTTTAAAATATGATCAAGACGCATGATGTCCCTGCATCTAGTACTGCAAGGGAATGCAATAATGTCGATAAAGAAGTAATTTATTAATCGCAGAAGCTTCAATATCAGTTATTTCTTGTCTTTTTTTTTTCTCTCATCTAATTACTCTTTTTATACATAAAGAATATTAGTACAGAATCATTATTTAAATACAAAATCTCATCTATTGCATTATTCTCGCCACGACCAAAATCATGGGCCTAATTGGCATGATGTTGGTTTTGAACGACACAGATGATGAATATAAAGAGTGGGTGTGTGAGTGATATTTGAGTCTGGAAACCCTCACATATCATCAAGGCATACTAACAGTCTATCCATGTTAAATTTAGGTTCATACATAAACATTTTGAAAAAAATTTAACATTGGCCCCACTCATAGGTCATTGTTGCTCATCATGTACTCTAGCCCTAGTACACTGTCTTTTAATATTTGTTTCCTTTAAAATTTGACCGAGAAAATCAAAATGAAGTGAGGATGAGATGGGTCAATATATAGAGGGGGTGTTTGATTAATATATGAGTATGGAAAACCCTTCCATATCGTCAAGGCATGCGAGCAGTCTATCCATGTCAAATTTCAGTGCATACAAAAACATTTTGAAAGAATTTCAACGTTGTCCCCATTCACAGGTTACTATTTCCCATCATATACTCTATCTGTAGGAAAATGTCTTTTAGTTTTTTCCTTTAAAATATGATCAAGACGCATGATGTCCCCACATCTAGTACTACAAGGGAATGCAATAACGTCAATAATGAAGTACTTGATTAATCGCAAAAGCTTCAAGTTATTTTATGTCTTTATTTTTTTCTCTAATCTAAGTACTCTTTTTCTCCATAAAGAATATAATTTGTATGAAATCATTATTTAAATACGAAATCTCATCTATCGCCTTCTTCTTTCCATAACCAAAATCATGGGCATAATTGTCATGGTGTTGGTTTTGAACGATATAGACAATGAATATAAAGAGTGGGTTTCTGAGTGATCTTTGAGTTTAGAAACCCTCCCATATAGTCAAGGCATGTGAATAGTCTATCCATGTCAAATCTCGATGCATACAAAAACATTTTGAAAGAGATGGGTGAATATATAGAGTGGGTCTGTGAGTGATCTTTGAGTATAAATATGAATGAATGAACTTCTCTTGGTTTCGAGAATAATTTGTTCTCTACTAAAAAAGGCCAACCACGTGAAGGTGGAAGCTCATATGGCCCCTCCCCCCCCCGCCCTCACATCACTCTCAATTCCCCAATACCCAATCTATAAAATAGAAAATAAACAAAAGAAACATAGTAATCATGCATAGAAACTACCAAAACAAAAATGAAATAAAACTTAAAAACATGTAATTAACCCACATAAAAAAATATTTAAAGAGAATAATTCATAGAAATTAAAATATCTAGTTACATACCTTATCCAACGTAACATTTGTATCATCCTTCTTATGTATCTTCTTATTGATCATCCAACTCGACATATGTATCAACATCCGGTTCAAAAACAATTTTGAAAGGATTAATGATATCATCATCATCATCAATGTCATTTTCAAGCATATCTTCATTATATCATCATCAATAAATGGTGCATTGTCTCCTACACCCGGTTTATCTTCTTCGTCTTCTTCATTTGTCAACCCATATTCTTCTTGCTCTAGCTCTACATCATCTTCTTCTTCAATATCATCTTCTTCATATACAATATACCTTATTGGCCTTCCTCTTGGATCATATCTAACAACAAATGACCAATACCTCTTACCTAGAACCTTTGAGTAAAAGACTTGTTCACATTGACTTGGAAAAACATATCGGTCATTTTATTTTTAAAAAACCATTGTTTTAATCATTGGAAATCCATTGGCATGTTGACTAACACTTTGTTCCTCATCATGTTCATGCATTTGTAACCTATACCATTTGACATTGAACAAAACTAATTTCAAGGAATCAAATTCACACTCAATTATATCATTCAAAAACCCATAATATATATTTTCATATTCTTGAGGATGTATGTCACTCCTAGATGAAACATTAGTGACCTGGAATACTGTAGTTATCCCACTATCAAAAATTTTCCTAGTTTCATCCAATTGTTTGATGCAAAATTTACAACCATTTCACCACATAGCCTTGTGGTGTTTCAACTGCAATATGCCAGACATGTAAAATATGCATTGTCAATTAATAATAAACAAATTATAATATGAAAAAAACACACCTACATTTACATTAATATAATATAAAATAACTGAATAAAATGGGTGAATTTGCTTGCCTTTCCATCTTTCAAACAATATGCTAAATCTATTTCCCTCTGCATAACATCGGAATCTCCATTACGACAAGATTCTCTAACCAAGTCAAACAGTTCTTTCCATGATAACCTACCACCATGTTGTTGTTTACATCTATCAATCCATACCTTCATCCAGTCAATATTGTTTGCAATGTATAAATGTAGTGCATCCCAATCTTGAGCAACTGACCAATAAAAAAATCACAATTCACAAAATATTAAATATTAGTTATAACCATAGTAAATATTAATAAATGATGAAAGAATAAATATTAAATGAGTATGATCATATACATAAAAAAAATGAATAAATTATATTTATTACAAATATCCACAATTTAATTACCTCTCACATTCTTCGTTGTACCTTTTCCAAACAACTGCTCCCCTTCAAAGTTTTTGATGGATTTCACATCCCAAATGCAATCCACTACATGCATAGTTTGCGCTGCTAATTTAGGAAGATACTGACTAATATACACCATAGATTCATATACCATATATCCCTCCACCATAGAACCCTCAAGACATGCTCTTTGTCTAACCAAATCCCTCAACGATTTCAAGTGCCTCTCGACCATCCACATTGACCTTGTGTGTACAGGTCCACAGATTTAAATCTCCTCAACTTGGTGTATGAGGTAGTGTTCTTGTGCATTGAAAAATGATGGAGGTAGATACTTCTACATTTCACACATTAGTCGAGGAATTTCTCTCTTCCAATACTTTATATCATCTTCATGGATTTTTTTCAATGACAACCATCTACAGATCATGACGTAAGAAAATAACACGTTTCAACAAAACATAATACATATTACATTACAAGTAAAACACATGTCATTAAGTACAACAAAAAAATGAATTATTTTTTGCATATATATTGTAGCTACTTACCTCATGTATTTTCCAAGATCATATATATCTTGTTTGATGTTGTTGTCAAAGTCGTTTGGGAGAGATAGAGGTAGAACATATTGTAACAATAAATCTAGAGAAAAAAAATTAAAATATCAAAAAAAGTATACGACCAATATATAAATATGAATACTAAAATTATTAATTACCTTAATGAAGGTATTCCAATCATGTGTTTTTACCCAACCAAATTCACCTTTCTTCGTTAAGATATTCTTTATGTTTGAACAAAAACCTATGGGAAATTTAATTCTTTGAATGACCTCTTTTACACTATTGCTTTGATTTTCTGTTAATAACAATGGAAGGTTATTTTGGTCTCCATTTCTATTTGATCCGATCACACTTTGCATTGAATTATTGGCTTCTTGAATGTCATTACAAATTTTGACAATTTTTTCTTTATCCCTCCTGCCATCTATGATTCGCCATAATGTTTCTGTCACATTCTTCCCGATATGCATTGTATCAAACAAATCAACTATTTTTATCTCCTCGTAGTAAGGAAACCTCATGAATTGAGTGGGATAACATTTCTTTCCTCATGGAAGCCCATTATTACTACCTTCACGACGACGACATTGATGAAGCATAAAAAAAATCGGAACACTATTTATCAAATGCGGTAAAATAAAATTTTCAAAACATGATTCCATTTGCGATACATAAACAAAATGCATACCTCGAGGATTAATTCTGTCATATGCCAACTTTCGTAGGTGAGGTGTCATTCTTTGTGGTTTTAGTCCAGTCTCTTGTTTCCCATTGAAAAGATCTTTTTCAGTAATATGATACTTATGGTTCGTAGAGAGGAAGTGTCTATACTCATCAAACACATCCTTTCCTAAAATTTTTGACTGAAGAGATTTCATCTTAGAACCACAAACTAGACATGCAAATTTACCCTTTGTTTGAAGACCTGCAACAAATGGATTACTGTGAATTATTAATATACGGAAGGATTATTTAAACAAAATGCATGATATATTAAATTAATTATATATTATTCAAGCGTGCAATATGGAATGTTACATACCACAAAAATGTGTTAGTCCTGGGGAATCATGAATTGTCCATAAAAGTATTCCATGACATTGAAATCTCTTCTGTCCAATTGGTTTACAAATGTTATACATAGTGATGCCCTCCCATAAATTTAGTAGCTCGTTGATAAGAGGCTCGATATACACATTCATATATTTAACTTGGTACTTACCTAATTGTTTAAAATTACACGAAATTACTACCATGGTTTGTATATATACGTAAATAAATAAATAAAATATATTATGCAAAAAAAGAGAAAAATGAAAAATTTACATTCAAAAAATTAATGTAAACAAATACATGGAACAATCATTGTCAACATTATGTGCTCCCTCTTTATTGACATCAAAGGAGGAATGTTATTGTTGATAAAAAAAATAGTCCACACTGAGTAAACAGACTGAAGCTCTCCAAATGGATTAACACCGTCAGTTGCCAATGAAAGACTAACATTACGAGGTTCATCTATAAATTCTGGCCATTTTGCAACAATTTCCTTAAATGCATAACCATCTGCAGGGATTCGAAGAATGCCATATTCAATTCTCTTTCATGTATGCTAATCCATAAACTGTGCTATGCTTTGGCACTTGAATAGTCACTGCAAACGTGGAATTATGAGAATATGCTAGAGAACCTTTCGATGCACCATTTTTGTTACTTGATCGATTCAATATCTATTGATACCACATACAAGACATTTTGTTTTTGACGCATGTTTTCCATAATATATAATATGATCATCAGGACATGCATCTATAATTTGATACTCCATTCCAATGTCTTTCATAATGGCATGTAAATATCGATATGTGCGAGGTAAAATATTTGACGAGTGTAACAAAAATTCACCTAACAATCTAAAACATAAAAAATAACTATTTAATGTAAAGAATAGTAATTGTAAATATTGCATATTTATTTTACACATTAATTAACACTAAAAAAAGGGGGGGAAATTCAACCTTTATGTAGATGTGATCAAACATATTACATACCTTAGGATCTGTGTCATACAAGTGTTCGACAAATGATTTGTAACCTTTAAGTTCACCAGCAACAATGTATTGGAGAGAATATTTTCTCTTGACCCTTTATAAAGTCGTTTATTTTCCTTTTCAATCATAGGTTCATAATAAATAACATCACTATTGTCCCCATGATCCTCATCTGGATGACTGCATAAGTATTGGGTCATTTGATTTGTCCCATCATCTAGAAATATGTTATTATTGTCATCTACTTCCATGGGATCATTAACTTGATCTTCATTATCTGCTTCATGTTCCTCATCTTGTACAACATCATTTATGCTACTGCTTGGTGCTTTCTGCAGAAAGTTAGGGGGGGAATCTAATTTTATAATTACAAGCAATCATGAAAAATTAGTGCATGTATAAAACACAATAAAAGTTTGAGAATACAGTCAATATTAATACAGATAATATATATATATATATATATATATATATATATATATATATATATATATATATAATTACCATGGGATGATATTCATTTGATCCCCCGTCCATCTGCCCATATTTTCTACAATGTTTTTTAGCTATTTCTATTAAAACTCTTTCAGAACATCTAGTACAACAATTTTTGAAGGGAAATAACATTTACCGTCACCCTTTTCACCCTCTTTAATTTTTTCCCATCTTTAATGTTTTCTGACATTCTTCCCCACAGACATATATGAATGATTATATTATAAAATTGAGTGGTGTATAATAGAATATCTATTATAACATATGAAAAAAAAACATGTTTTTTGTTAGCCAAGAAGACCTTATACCTCTTTTGAACCTTCGTTGTTATAGCAAACTTGTCGCAGCATCCATAAAATGCAACATATTTATAGATTTTATAACGTCGCAATTATGACGACAGTTGACCAAGTCAATGTTGACTTTGTCAAATAGTGGGTGACCATTAGGGGGGGGAACCTAGTGTCCACACTGTCGCAAGTGCGACACACATAACGTCGCAATTTTGACGACGATTGACCAAGTCAATTTTGACTTTGTCAAATAGTGGGTGATCATTAGCGAAGGGAAACCTAGTGTCCACACCGTTGCAAGTGCGATGGAAATTTGGTTTCGTCACAAGAGAGACAAAGTTCATAAGATGTTTATCTTGTGAAAATTTGAAAATTATGTCGCAAGTGCGACGATATCGGGTAGTATGGAGAAAAAAATTAAAATTTCCTTTATTTTTCGACAGTATTGCCAATTTTGTCCATAACATCGCAATTAGATCGTCACAATTTTTCCAATATGTAGTAGTGTACGGTCTTAAATATGCTACTTGGGAGCATGAAGATGCCATGCGAGTAGAGTACCCGCAACTTTTTGAATAAATTTGAAATTTTGATTTTCGGTTTTGTATATGCATTGAGGACAGTGCCAAAATAAGGGGGAGGGAAATGTAATACCCCAATTTTGAGTCCCCATATTAAATAATGTATTTTTTTATTTGATGAAAGTCCAAAGAGACCAAAAAATTAAAAGAGGCCAGTGAGCCTAGGAAATGCAATGCTTTGATCATCATTAATAATAAAATACATCGGTGGTTGCTAGACAGACAAGGACTAGATTTATAGGGGGCTATGATTCCACAAGAGAGGGGGCTTAAGAGGATGAGTACATATAAGATCTTCTTCAACCTACATACTAATTTATCCTTCCCTTTGACCTCATACTATCACTAGACTTAAAATAGTTCTAATTGAAGCCATTTTAACACTAGGAGAAAATATTTAATCAATATATATACCTTTCTTCTATGAAAAATCCTTTATAACAAGTCTTTTTGTCCCTCTTTTTTCCTCCATCTTCTTCCTTTGAACTATATACTCATTTATTCTGCAATGATATTTACCTGCAGGAAACTTAAACAAGTCCCAAGTATGGATGTACCAAGGATTTCATATCCTCCTTCATTCCTTTCTCCCACTTCTTTCTAGTTTCTACCTACATTACTTCTTCATATATGTTTGGTTCACCAGAATCAGTCAACAATAAATAATACATTGAAGGAGAGTATCATTCAGGCGGTTTACTTAACCTGGTAGATATTCTAACAACACTTGTAGGAGTTTGAGGTACCTATTACTGTTTCTATTGTTCTTGAACATTTTGATTTCTCGACACCTTTGGAATTTCATTTTCTATGATTTCATCAAGCATTGTGTATTTTGTGTTTTCCTTTTCCTATTTCTTTCCCTGCAAATAATCTTTGTACATGACCTTCTCATTGAATAACACATCTCTACTCCTAATGGTTTTTTTATTTTCATAATCCCATAAGTGATAACCAAAATCATTAACTCCATATCCAATAAAAGTACACTTCTTGGATTTTTCCTCAAACTTTGTTCTATTATCTCTATCAATATGGACAACTGCTTCACAATTGAAAGTATTTATAAATGAGTAGTTTACTTTCTTACCTATCCATGCCTCCTCTAGAATGCCACCATCCAAGGAAATTGAAGGCCCTTTATTTATTAAGTAAACAACAATATTCGTAGCTTCTTCCCAAAATTGTAAGGGAAATCATGCATGCAATCTCATACTCCTTTTAATATTCCAGATATAAAAAGTATGCAAAACAGAAATAAAATGATAGAAATGGCAGATAAACAACAATATAACCAGAACAACACCACAATAACACTAAAATGATATCAGAATAACACCAAAAAGAGAACATTCTGAGAGCAATGTTCACTTGCCTCTTTGAGGGGGCATCCTCCAGTCGAGAAGATCTCTATTACAATAATATCCAAGCTAGGGTTCTCATACCCTCGACTCCTAATTATACTAAATATGTCTATCAAAAGAACCATATAGAGGAAGATCCTTCTAGAAGCGTAAGCTTCTATTAGGTCTTCTTACATTCGACTTATTCTACCTTATTGCAAGGCTTTATTAATATTGACATTTATTACATCCGAATATATTGTTCTATATACTTGAGGGGTTAGGTCCCTAACATGTCCTCCTCCTTAAAAACAACCTTGTCCTCAAGGCTTGAGACGTGGAAATTGTTGCAGAATGGTAGATGATTCCCGAGTGGCATCTGCTGGAGTTGTATCTTTCCATTGGACTAACACTTCCTTGATGGTTCGTTGATGTAGGCGATGCTCACGCTGGTTCAAAACTTCTTGTGGTTGTAGCCAAATGGATCCTTCTTTGTTCAACTCGGGAAGGTTGGTTTGAGTTTGTCACTTAGTTCCAATCACCTTCTTTAAGCATGAAACATGAAAAACAAGATCTAGCTTAGAATGACTAGTCAAAGCTAACTGATAGGCCACCTGTCCCACAGGCTTGAGAACAGTATAAGGACCACAAAATTTGGGCGCCAGAGTCTAACAATGGTCGGCCTTGAGGGAATTTTGCTTGTAAGGTTGCAGTCGAAGAAACACCTAATCCCCTTCTGCAAATTGACATTTAGAGCGACCTTGATCTGCTTGTTGTTTCATGCGATTATGGGCCATGACCAAATTCTCTTTTAGTGTACAGAGAATAGCCTCTCGAACTGTAAGAATTTGGTCAACCACCTGGACCTTTGAGACACCTGTTAAATATGAGAGAATTGAAGGTGGATTTTGTCCATATACCGCTTCAAAAGGAGTCATGTAGGTATGTGTATGGTATGAAGTGTTGTACCACCATTCCGCTATGGGTAACCATTGAGCCCACTGATTTTTATTTTTTGATGTAAAACACCTCAAATATTTTTCCAAACACTTGTTGACAACGTCAGTTTGACCATGAGTCTAGGGATGATAAGTTGTCCTAATATGCAATTGGGTGCCTTGTATCTTGAACAATTCCTGCCAAAAATTGTTGGTGAAAGTTGGGTCGCGATTAGAAACAATAGAATGTGGCATGCCATGAAGTTTGAAGACCTAATCCATGAAAAGTTGAGCCATGGTGAATGTTGTAAATGGGTGTTGAAGAGAACAGAAATGAGCATACTTGGAAAGGCGATCCACTACCACCATGATGACTTATTTATTTCCCGATTTAGGTAAGCCTATAATAAAATCCATAGAGATATCCCTCCAAATAGCAGGTGGAATCAGAAGCGCTTGTAGTGTGCCAGGAGATTTGATTGTTTCTCCCTTGTTGCATTGACACACATCACATTCAACTACAAAATTATGAATGTATTATTTCATACCATCACAGAAAAAAGAGAATTTGACCATGTCATAGGTTTTGGTAAACCGAGAGTGCCCAACTGTGGGTGTAGCATGAAGCTCAGAAAGTACCGTGGATTTTAGTTTTGAATTTTTACTTAAATACAAACTACCTTTGTATTGAAGCTCATCATGGAGCCAAGAGTACCCTGGGGAAATTGGAGAATTGGACTACAATTGTTGTATTAGGTGTGAACTTTTGGGATCGTGTAGTCATTCCTAGTGAATGGCTTGGAGCCAATCTGGTACAATGAAGGAGAGAGAAAAAATGGATCCTTTATCTTCATATTTCCGGAAAAGTGCATCTGCAACCACATTGTCTTTGCCTTTCTTGTAAATGATCTCATAGTCATATCCAAAGATCTTAGTCACCCATTTTTGTTTCCCTGGGAAGGAAATGTGTTGTTCCAGAAAATACTTGAGGCTTTGATGATCTATCTTAATTTGGAAGCGTTGCCCCAATAGAGAAGAGCTCCACAGATCAACAGAATGAAGAATAGACAAAATTTCCTTTTCATAGATTGATTTGACCAAATTTCATTAAAACATTTGTTTGCTAGTAAAGGCCAAAGGCCGACCCTCTTGCATAAGGACAACACCAATTCCTTTCCCTGAAGCATCACATTCTAGGACAAAGGTCTTTGTGAAATCAGGAAGGGCCAGGACTGGAGTGGTGCACATGGCCATCTTCAAGGTTTGAAAACCCTGAGTAGCTCCTAGATTCCAAGTGAAAGAATTATTTTTAAGGACTGCAATGAGAGGTGCTGCAATATTTCCATAATTCTTAACAAACTTGCAATAATAACATGTCAAGCCCAGAAATCCACGTAAGATTTTGAGAGTCTTTGGGTGAGGCCATTCTTTCATAGATTCAATATTTTTAGGATCCACCCTGACACCATCCTTGCCAACAAGATGACCCAAGTACTCGACTTCTAGGCGCCAAAAGAAGATTTAGACTATTTCAAGAAATGTTGGTGTTGAGAGAGTAGATGGAGAACTCGATCCACATGAGAAATATGTTTTTCCCAGGTTTTTATATATATGAGGATATCATCAAAGAAAAATAAGAAAAAATGATGGAGAAAGGGACAAAAGACATGATTCATGAGGCTTTGGAAGGTGGAGGGGGAATTAAACAAGCCAAAAAGCATGACCAAAAACTCACAGTGGCCCTCATGAGTTCTAAATGAAGTATTAGGAATGCCTACCTCTTTCATATGTATCTAGTGGTAGCCAGAACGAGTATCAAGTTTAGTAAAGAACTGGGCGCCACTCAATTCATCCAAGAGGTCATCAATGACATGAATGGGAAATTTGTCTTTAACGGTGAGTTTGTTAAGGGCACGAAAGTCAGGACACATGCTCCAAGAACCTTCTTTCTTCAATACCATGACCATAGGAGAAGAGTAGGGGCTCGTACTAGGGCGGATAACACCTACGTTAAGCAGTTCTTGAGCCATGTTCTCAATTTCATTTTTTGGGTAAAAGGGATGACCATAGGGATGGATATTTGGAGGAAGGCTTCCTAGTACAAGGGGAATGGAATGATCATGAACACCACGGGAATGAGGGATTCCCAAGGGAGTGGAAAATACCACTTGATGTTTAGAAAGGATGGATTGGAGGTCTTGCGGCACAGAGGGTGTCCCAGTTGCTTGTATGGCATGTAGTTGGGAAATAACACCAAAATGACCTTTTTTGAGCAAAATTTCCATGCGATGGGAACTAATGATCTCAGGTGAACCGATAGTGATGCCTTGGAACTTATATTGTTGGCCCTCCTGGTCAAATTGCATGGTTAATTCCTTAAAATACATGAGAATGGGACCCAAATACCTTAGCCAGTCTTCACCCAACATAATGTCACAACCGCCCATGTCGATAGCAAACATATGATATTTTAGGTGGTAGTCACCAATTTGGAGATGCACATTTTAACAAACCCCTCCACATTTCATGGAGCCACCATTAGCAATCATGATTTGGAAATTATTGACTGCATGGATATAGCAATGAGTTTCTTTCACAATGCGGTGATGAATAAAATTATGGGTGCTTCCACTATCAACAAGAATGATGACCTTCCTATGCTTGATGTAACCAATTAGCTTGAGGGATTGGGGAGCAGAGAATCCAGTGAGATAATTTAGGGAAATGACCGGTTCTACTTCGGGAGGGGCTGAGGGACAGGTTATGTTAGTGGGTTCAGGTGACTCAGACACAAGGGGAGTTTCAACATCCTCTTCCAAAATATCCTCTGAGATGGCCATAAAAAAAATTTGTTCCTTACACTTCTGGCCCATAAAATATTTTTCATCACAATTATAACAAAGGCCTTTGAGTTGGCTTTCATCCATTTCATCCCTAGTCAATTTTTGGATTTTTAGTGGAGCAGAAGGAGTAGTGGTATTTACTGGTTTAGTGTGAGGAATAAAGGAGGGTTTCTAGTTTTGAGAAGAGAAAACCTGTTGTGCTTCCTTAGCTATTTTAGTAGCCTTGATCTGAAATTTTAACTTGATCTTTAACCATTACTTGCATGTGAATTTTTTAATTGTTAACCATCTTTATGAATGCAAAATTAAAGAACATTCATCAAGCACATGAGCACATAAACATGTAAGCAAACCATCTATGAACAAGGATTGGTAACGGAGTTCACCATACTTCCTGGCTACCTCTCCGGGCCACTTTCCAAATGGGAAGGCCGATAGATTAAGTATTCAAATGCTTACAAAGTGACTTTTGATTTCTTTCTATCATATACAGTAACAAACTTCAACAACAGTTGCAAGATGAAATTCTTATAATTTTAAGTATAAACATGGATACCTTTCTGTGTATCTGGAAGGTTCTGTGAACACTTTTCTGTCTAGATGCCTGAATGCAAAAACTGAAGCTGGATCTGGAATCCTTACGAAATATCGAGACTTTTGAGTATAAACTCGATATATTTATGAAATTGGACTCTGAATGCCCTTTTCGGCACAATTCCCAATTCTGCCTTGATTATACAGTCTGTATGGCCTCAGGATGCATGTCGATTATGTACCACCTCAAATTGTGTGCAAATACCACCTCGGTCTATGTGCAAATTCACTTCGGTCATTGTGCAGCATCACCTCAATCTGCATGCCTGTCTCTACCTGCATCAAAACTCTTTCTCCCTCCTTGGGATTCATGCCCATGCCCCATTTAAATAATAAAAAACAATATTTTTTGGGGAGGCGCGAGCTATGGGCCACGTGCCCTCTGAAATCCCCCGATTCTCGGCAACTTTTAAGTTTTTTGTGTCATTCCTTGCCACATCCCATGGCGGTCACGCATTGGTAGTTGTAGTTGTTATGGGGGCGGAAGTCTCGGGGTCAAACCCGCGGGCTTCCCCTCCTTGGCGCGATTTGATACATGTTTGTTATATCACATGGTTTATATATTATGGTTTTGGCACGTGATTTTTAGATTTAATATATGACATGGTTTAAACATATGTTTCAGGCGCACCATGTAATATGTTTTAAACATATGGTATGGTATTACATATGTTTTAAACATGTGTTATATGATTTTAATACCCATATTATATTATATGGTGCGCTTTGCTATGGTTTTGACATTTGGTTTTAACATTATACTTTGGGTTTTTTCATATGGTTTTTGATATCCATTTAAATACCAAGGGGATGCCTCGGTGTTGGCAAGGTCAAGGGATAGGCCCTTGACCGCCCCTTTTTTTTCAAACCATTTCTAATCATATTTAACCCCTTTTTTAACCATTTTTAACCCCTTTCTAACCATCTTTGACGAAACTTTCATTGCTCATATCTTTGTCACCTGGAGGTCGTTTTTCCTAAAACGAACATCACCGGAAAGCTGCTGACGAGCTCTTCCACTTTATAAGATTTACTTTTCCATTTGAATACTTTAACTCTATCAAATTTTGAGATGATCCACCTGGATCAAACCTTCCCACTGGAAAGCTTTTTGGCCACAAAAAGTATGAAATCATTCAGAAAATAAGTGAGGGTATAATTCCCTCACTCTTCCGGTCTCTATCCACCTTGCTTTGCTTGGATGCATTCCTTTTAACCCCACATGAAGAAATTCCATGTCTCCTCTTCGTGATGATCTGACCTTCTTGTCCAGTATTACATCTTCCTGAAGTTCATTAAGATACTTAGGAGCAAACTCGTCCACAGAAGGTACTTGAAACTGTACATCTTGGTCTATAATCATAGGCGATTCATACAATTTCAAGTTTTCCACATTAACAACTGAATACATTTGCATATAAGGAGGCAATTCTAACCAGAAACAATTATTACCAACTTTGTCCAAAATTGTAAAGGGTCCTTACCTGATAGGTTTCAACATTTTACCTACACCTTGAAGTCGATCTTTGCTGATATAAAGCCATACTTGATCACCAATCTGAAAATGATGATCTATGTGATGCTTGTCATGCCTTTTTTGTATTTGTCCTGACTTGATTCCAACTGTTCCCCTACTGCTTGGTGAATTACCTGAATTTGCTGAATAAACCTTCGATCTTTTGTTATTGGATGAATCCGTAGGTGCGGACACTAACCGATCTCCCTAGATCCACCTGGATCTAGAACAAAACACACTAGAACATGATGCTTTCCTTAAGTTTTAGATATTGAATTTACTAGTAGGAAGGAACAAGTAACATACCTTAGTATCGCTTCCTAGGGTCTTTGTTGCTCCTACTTCGCTCTGGTGCTCTCGTGAGGTCAAGACCAAGACAACACAAACCAACCAAAGTGATAGCAATAGCATAAACTCAATAAAAACCTATGTATGTGATCAAGGAATCATACAATAAAACACAACAAGCTTTATAGGAAAGAATCATATTACTGTATTATATTAAATGTGAAAGAGAGATTACAACCATGGCCTTGATGTCGTAAGGTCCCTTCCAACTATCCTTCGTTCCCCACACACTTATTGCTCCAAGAATTTTGAGAGAATAGATCTGATAATATTCACAATCTATCTTGACAAAGGAAAATCTCAAAGCCACTCCAACCAAGCTAATAATTCCAAGCCAACCAAATCTAACAAGCTCAAGAACCAACAAAGCTAACTTTATCCATGAGAACTCCTCTCCTTTTATAAGTTGAAGAGGATAAGGTGAGGAGGTTAGGATGATCCCACTAAATCATGAAAGTGAGTAAGATCCAAACCATTCAGATGCCCCCTCACCATAGAAGTTTCTCCTTCTAGAAGATTCGATAAAATGCTCATTTTTCCCACATGTAGGCATTCTCACACCCTAGCTATAGAGAAACCTGCGAACATCTCGCACCCTAGCTATAGTGCAACCTACGAGAATGGGTCATTCTCACACACTGCCTATATAGAAACCTGCGAACTTCCTTTTTTATAAGGTTTTTACATAGGAAAATGCAACTTCTTTTCTCAGGAAAAGTTCTTCTCCCTTCTCTCTTTAGGAAATCAGGCCACTGACCCCTCTGAAGGCAACAAATAGGTTTACATCATTAACGATCATAGGGATGACGAAAATAATGTGTAACAGCTTTATCTGCATCAACTTGTTCACATTCCACTGTATCTTTCCCAAAAATGAAGTCTAAAGGAGACTTTAGCAAGTACCCAAAACATGTCTCGAAAGGAGACTTTTGAGTAGAAGAGTGTATAGCTCTGTTGTAGGCATGTTGTACATAATGCAATTGTTCATCCCAAAGCTTGGGATGCTTAACACAATAAAATCGAAGAATATGTACCACAGTCATGTTGACCACTTCAGTTTGACCGTCGGTTTGTGGATGAAATGTTGTGCTTTTCTTCAACTTTGTGTCCATAAGTTCCCATAATGATGACCAAAATTTCCCAAGAAATCGGGAATCTCGATCAAAAATAATAGTAGGAAGTCCAAAATGGACCCACACATTTTGGAAGAACAAATGAGCAGTCATCTCAGCTGTGATCTGCTTTTTATAAGGCATGAGTATACACATTTTACTGAATCGATCCACAACAACATACAGATAGTCATGTCCTTTTCTAGACATTGGTAAACCTCCTACGAAATCCATTGAAACACTTTCCCATAGACGAGAAGGAACTGGAAGTGGAGTGTACAAGCCTATATTTTTTTTACTTGGTTTGCTTGTTGCACACATGACACAACCTTTTACATATTTGGACACCGTTTCATTCATTCGAGACCAATAACAGAATTTTTGTAATTGTGCTACGGTTTTACCTACTCCAAAATGCCCTCAAATGAGAGAAGTATGAGCTTCTCTTATCACATGCACTCTTTCACTTTGTGGAATACAGATTTTACCAAGATGATACAACAACTTGTCATCGATATGATAATTCAATTCTTCATTTTGATAACCATGCCTTAGTGATTCATAAACTTCTTTGAAATGTTCATCCTTAGTATATTGTTCCACATAGATTGCATGAACTAAAGGACTTTGTTGAATAACAATAGAAGCATTTGTTGGAGGTCTGGATAACATATCTGCAACTTTGTTCTGAATTCATTTCTTATACTTAATAACCAAATGAAATTGTTGTAAAAATCCCATCCATCTGAAATGCCTTAATTGTTGTAGCTTAGTTTGTGATTGTAAATATTGTAGTGGTTGATTATCAGTATGTATGATTGTTTCTTTACCCATTAGGTAATGTTTCCACTTTTTAACACTTTGTACTAATGCATACAACTCTTTGTCATAGGTTGGATAGTTGATTATTGTTTTAGAGAAAGTTTCAGAATGATAGCATATTGGTTTTTTATGTTGCATTAAGACTGCCCCCATTGCATAACCACTAGCATCAATTTCTATCTCAAGTTGTTGTTGTAGATCCAGTAGTACAAGTACTGGAGCTGTGATGATCTTTTCTTTTAGTGTGTCGAAGGCTTTCTGTGCCTTACCTTCCCACTGAAAGACTTTGTTCAAACCTGTCAAAGCATGTAAGGGAGAAGCTATGAAGGAGAAGTTCGCAATGAACTTCCTCCAATATTGGGCTGCTCCCAAAAATCTTCTTACATCTATTACATTATTTGGCTTAGGCCAATTTACAATGACCTCAACTTTAGAGGGATCAATCTTCAATTCACCTCCTCCTACAATGTAACCTAGATATACTAAAGATGTCTTTCCAAATTCACATCTAGACATCTTTAAATACAATTTTTCCCTTAGAAGTACATCCAATACCTGTTTAACATGCTTGACATGCTCTTCCCAAGTTCGACTGAAAATCAAAATATCATCTAAGTAGACTATAACAAAATCATCAATGAAGGGTCTAAACACATCATTCATCACCCTCATAACTATCATGGGTGCATTACATAGCCCGAATGGCATTACCATCCATTCATACAATCCTTGTTTGGTTTTAAAAGTTGTTTTCCAAATATCATTGTCATGAATACAGATCTGATGATAGTCACTTATTAAGTCTAACTTAGTGTAATGATCCCAAGCCATTATGCAAGGATCATCACTGTTTTGGTGTCTTTTAAAAACTTTTTCTGAGTGAGGTATTTTGTCAAACACTTTGTTGATCTACCTTTTAGATGTGTTTATATGTGTGTATGCAACAAATAACAGAAAGAGATAACCATGGAACATACCTCAACCATATGCAATAAGATAGACAAGCCAAAACATCTCAATTCTTCTTTATTCATAAAATAGAGAAACCTGCTACAATGAAGATGTCGATCTGAAATGCTCAACAGATGGCCAAGAAGATAGACAATAGATAAGAGCAGCTACAAAATGATCCCGCTAATACAAAAGATGCCTCCAAAGGCTAAATAAGAAATGAAGATCAATACAAGTAGATCTGAATGCCAAACTCTCCAGCTGAAGAATGCCACGCTCCAATAGAAGGCTGAAACCCTCAATAACTCAGCCCTGCTGCCAAAAGTGTCCAATCACCCTAAGAAATATGTCAACTGATAGATCGGGTGATGGTAAGAACAACCCAGGTGCCCGAATCTCCAAGATCCCTCTCAATCTCTGTAGATCTGAAATCCCCCACTGAATGGTGCACCCCACTGGGTGACTGAAACCCTAGATAATTCGGCCATGCTGCCAAAAGTGTCCAATCACCCTAATAAATATGCGAACTGATAGATCGGGTGATGGTAAGAACAACCCAGGTGACCGAATCTCCAAGATCCCTCTCAATCTCTGTAGATCTGAAATTCCCTACTGAATGGTGTGCCCCACTAGATGACTGAAACCCTAGATAATTCGGCCCTGCTGAAGGAGGCCTCCAAATGCTCTGAAAATCTCCAGAAATATAGATCGGGACACTGAAAGTCACTAGATAAAGCCTCAAGGTCAGATTTGAAGTGTAACCCCTCCAAACGGACTAGATCTGGATCTCAAAAACGCCCTCCTTCTCTTCAATTCGTCCCACTGCTCAAAAAATAATCTGAGCCATAAAAATGTCTCAGAAAGCACTAGATCTGATGTTCAAGGCCCTGCAATGAAAACCCAAGTGATAGAATCCTCAACGACCCTGCCAATATCCTACAATGAATCTCTCTCCAAATATGGTGCACTCCTCTTGCTGGAATCCCTCAACTGGTGTGCCCTCTCTCTATCTGCACATGAAACTGATGTAGAATCCTCCTGCAACTGAGTAGATCTGGAACTAGAATGGTGTGGGAGAGTATTGCATCTCTGAGACCAAGCTTGGGACAAGATAGGTGGAATCTTTCACCACTGAATCGTCCTCTAGGGTTTGTTATGTCAAAATGACCTCTTCAGTGAATTCCATTGACTTATAGCTCAAAATAGTCAAAATCATGGAAATCGTCGGAATGCAACGAAACCAAAGCCAACCTGTGCAGAATGGCTCATAATGATGGAATATGATCATCAATGCAAGATGGACCCCAAAATGCCCCTCAAATACCCCTGTACTCGCTATAACATCCATCTGGCCACTCTGGTCATCATAAATCTCTACACTGGGATAATGTCCCAAAGTGGGGACATTACAATCCTCCCTGCTAGATCTGGATCTCAAAAACGCCCTCCTTCTCTTCAATTCGCCCCACTGCTCAAGAAATAATCTGAGCCATAAAACTATCTTAGAAAGCACTAGATCTGATGTCCAAGGCCTTGCAATGAAAACCCAAGTGATAGAATCCTCAACGACCCTGCCAATCTCCTACAACAAATCTCTCTCCAAAGATGGTGTGCTCCTCTTGCTGGAATCCCTCAACTGGTGCGCCCTCTCTCTATCTGCACATGAAACTGATGTAGAATCCTCCTGCAACTGAGTAGATCCGGAACTAGAATGGTGTGGGAGAGTATTGCATCTCTGAGACCAATCTTGGGACAAGATAGGTGGAATCTTTCACCACCGAATCGTCCTCTAGGGTTTGTTATGTCAAAACCCTCAAAATCCCCAATATTGGGCTCACTAGCTAGAAGCCAGAAATCAAAATAA
>ML780304.1:377160-391059 GCA_009831015.1 Picea engelmannii
TGTTTACTAACCCTAACCCTAGAGGTGACGTCCTAACCTATTTCAACTCTTGTTTGCTCTAAAAGTTGCGGCCAAGTCTCCTCTAGGTGGCCATAAAGGTTTTACACATTTCCATTGGTTAATTTTGCAAAACGTTACCTTAGTGACAGCAACAGATTTTTGGGTGACGTCACATTGCTTTGATCTCTTGTTTGGCTTGCAACGTTGTGACATTTGTCATCTCTTTTGATAGATTTTGAGCCATTGATTACATCTATAAACTTGTTTGATAAAACGTTGAGCTCTTTGTCTTTCAAAACAACTAAATACTAGGGCTGACGTCACATGCATAGCAGCAACAATATTGGTGACGCAACAACATTATCTATATGACCTAATTTGAGATATTTATTGCATTGTGACATAATAAAGATCTGATTTGCACATTGAATGCTCTTATCTCTCATGCATTTATTGAAGAAGTGATATTGGTCATTTGTCTTTGCTTAGCAATCATTGACTTCGTCAATAATAGCATTTGATCATTGCTCATATGTATATTTGAAGATAGTCATTAATGCTTTTGAAATACTAACCCACTGCAACACATATTCTAGTTTATTTGTCTTGTCTCGCAAACAGGTGCCATCCAGTGGAACAATATATTCTTTGACTATCTCTATTGGCAGTAATCTGTGAAAGGGATTCTTTGACTTGGTCCATTACCCCTTATAGCCCTTTGGAAACCTCAGATTACACAGGGACGTCTCCCTTGGACTAGCCATCCTAAATAGAAAGAGCCCCCCATCAAGGTGACAGTGGGTGGGGAAGCTCCTGTTACGCCGGTTTTAAGCCTTGACTCAAGCTACTTAAACCCTTCCTACAAGCCTTGACTCAAGCTACTTAAACCCTTCCTACAAAGACCAAATGAAATCTTCCTTATCCAAGGAAAGTATACAATTGAGATCCTACAAAGATTCGGGATGATGGACTGCAAGTCCATGGCCACACCTATGATTATGAATCTGAATCTCTTGAATGATTCTTCTTCATATTTGGTTGATCCCATGATGTATAGATAATTGATCAGATCCTTGATTTACCTAGTTAACACCAGGCCAGATATATGGTTTACAGTGAACACATTGGGTCAGTACATGGTTGAGCCTAGACATATACATTTGGTAGAAACAAAGCATGTGTTGAGGTACCTTCATGGTACAGTTGCATACGGACTCAAATATGCCTCAGATGATGAAGTAAATCTGCAAGGTTATACACAATTGACTCGGCGGTGAGTGCAGTGGAAAAGAAAAGCACATCAGGATGTTGCTTCAGTTTGGGATCAAGTATGATCTCATGGTTGAGAAGAAAACATATGTTAGTGGAACTCAGTACAACAGAGGTAGAATATATAGCAGTCAGTGTTGCAAGTAGTGAAACAGTGTGGCTTCGAAATTTGCTTGTAGGGTTATTTGATCTAGAGTTGGATCCAACTTTGATATATTGTTATAACCAAAGTTGTGTAAAGATTTCATAGAATCCAGTCTTTCATGACAAGTCAAAGCATATAGAGATCAAATACCATTTCATCTTATACATGTGGTGCAGAAAGGAGTAGGGGATCTCCAGTACATATCCATAGATGAGAAGATAGAAGACATTCTCACCAACCCTCTATCTAGAGTGAAGTATGAGTACTTCATAGACAATCTTGGTGTGATGCAAAATGTCCACCCTAATTGAGAGGGAGTTATGATGTTTCTCCTACAACAATTAGATCAGTCATGTGAAGTGATTGAGGGAGTAACGAGTATCCTGGTACAAGTATTTCCTATGCCATGTGAACTGGCTAGGTGTGATTGGGACCATGGATTAGCCTTTCCTAAGCCATGTGAAGTGGCTAGGTGTGAATGGGGATATGAAGGAAGGTAGTCTTTCCCATACCATGTGAAGAGGATGGGTGTGATTGGGACTACTAGGAGAGGAAAAACATCATAGATACTTGCAGCATAGCCTTGTGACTATGGTGGTAGTCTTTCCCATACCATGTGAAGTGGATGGGTGTGATTGGGACTAATAGGAGAGGATAAATATCATAGATACTTGCAGCGTAGACTTGAGACTATGGTGGTAGTCTTTCCCATGCCATGTGAAATGGATGGGAGTGATTGGGACTAATAGAGGAGAACATCATGGAAGAATACCTCCATCGCTAAGAGGGAGTTTTGATGTTTTTGTAGCAGCGGGAGGTATTTCCTCCTGGATAGACTTTCTTAGAGAGGAAGATTCCAAGAAGCCAAAGGAAGACTATTGAACAGTTGAAGAACACCTCAAAAGAGAAGTCGGCCCACAAGAAAATAATAAATTGGAAATAGAATTTCTAGGAAGAGAAGTCATCCCATAGGAAAATAATAAAATGGAAATAGAATTTCCAGGAAGAGAATTCGGCCCACGGGAAAATAATAAAGTGGAAATAGAATTTCCAAGAAGAGAAGTTGTCCCCAACTAAGTGACTTGAAGACTATAAGTAAAGGTGACGCCTTGCTCACAAAAACACACACTCATCTCATCATCTCATAAAGGAAGGAAAAGGAGGCACAAGTCTAAGGAAACCCTAGGAGACACTACAATTGTGGTTCTTGGTGGTTTCTCTTGTGCGCTACGTCTAGAAGAGTTTCTCTAAGGTTGTGACTTAGTGTTATACCCTTGCTAGGGTTTGACAAAGAGAAGAGATAATTTATTGTATCAATGTTTCTTCATTATTAGTTTTTCTCTTCTGAATAGAGCTTGTTCATGGTTGTATTGTATTATCAGAAAGATTCTCTCTAAGAAAATTTTGTTTGGTTTTTCCTCGGGTTTGGAGTTTTCCCGGGATAAATATTTGTGTCTTCTTGTTCTTGTTTATCTTTCTTATATTTTCTGTATATGGTTGTTGAATGTAAAATAAGATATAAATACTCTGGTAAATCTATTGCTTTAAAAAATTAACAAAATATAACATCAGTGTATGTTCACTCACCTTGATTTGTAGATATTTCCAACTACTTAACTACATGGAAGCTTCCTCAACATTTCTCTCCAAGAGAAAAACAAAAAGTTATCCAGCAAAGTGTTGTATACTCCTGGATCCAAGGACAGTTCTTTCGAACAAGACCTGATTACATCATCTGAAGATGTATTCGAGAGGGATGAGATATTTAATATTCTAAAATATTTTCATGATGATTCGCGTGGAAGACATTTTGTGGATAAAAGAACTACATATGAAGTCCTAAGGTTAGGGTACTGTTGGCCAACCATTTTTAGAGACGCTAGAAAATATGTCTAAAATTGTGACATTTTCCAAAGGATGGGAAAACCTATACAAACAAATGAAATGTCGCTACATACTCAAGTGTTAGTTGAACCTTTTGAAAAATGGGCCCTTGACTTCGTTGGACCCATCAATCCACCATCGAGAAAAAATACATATATACTTGTTTTCACAGATTATGTAACCAAGTGAGTTGAAGCAAAGCCTCTTTCCAAAGCTATTGAGCAAGTAGTGGAATACTTTGTATATGAGGACATATTTTTTCGATTTAGGGTACTAAGAGAAATTGTCATTGATCAAGGGACTCGGATTACTTCTACACTCATGCATTCCATTACAAATAAATATCAAATTCAACACAAAACTTCAACACCATACCATCCACGGGCCAATGGCCAGGTCGAAGTAACCAACAAAGTCTTGGAGACCATTTTTATGAATATAATACAATTTCATGAGAGACATTGGGCCAACATAGTTCCTGAAGAATTATGGGCTTACTGAACAACTTGGTGCAACACAACTGGATTTACTCCTTATGAACTAGTTTATAGTAAGCAAGTTGTCTTTCCAATTGAATTTGAGGCCAAAACTTTACGCATAGAATTGCAAGATAACATGGATCTTACAAAGGCCCAACAACATCATCTAAATCAGATTAATGATCTTGATGAATTGTGTCAAGCTTACATTCATTAAACATATATTATTCAACGTCAAAGAGCTAAATGGAATGATCAATTCATTAACAAAAACAAATTTTGTGAAGGAGATTGGACACTTGTTTGACTCTCAATACAAATATTTTAAGGGAAATTTTTTTATACGATGGATGGGACCTTACGAAATAGATATTTTCTATCATAATGGTTGAGTTAATATTAGTACAATTAACAAGGATAAAACTCCAATGTTGGTGAATGGTCATCGGTTACACCTATATCGTAAGTGATTATCAAAAGAAGAGTTTGTCAAGGACCTACTCAAGGAAGCAGAAGTTGAAGTTATACAGGAAGTGGTCTCTGGACTTTCATCCACTACTCCTTGACATCTCTGTCAAAATAATCTTGTATATAAATTGTATATATAATAAAAGTTAAAAAAAATAAAAAGGAAAAGAAAAAAAATATAGAAAAATTCCAATAGTGAAAACCTGGAAACAAGAGCTATCAGACTTGACAATGTTTGAAAACCAGATCCACTACTGACATTGTCAAGAGAAAAATAATAATAATATATTTTAAATGTGAAAACCTCTTTTGAGGCGCAATTAAAATGAGTTTTGTCTGAAAACCAATATAACTAGCAGGAAAAACTTGAGAGAATAAAAGAAAAGAAGAAGAGAAAAAAAACAAAGAAAAAAACAAAATTTGTTCTCTGTCTAAAATGAAAGTCATCAGTAACAAAACTCTTTTACTGGCCTTGAATTCTCATCATACTCGAATTTTGAAGTTGTCAAAAATAACAGAGGAACTCTAGATGCTCTTTCACTTTTATCTTAAAATAAAGTTTAAATTCTATGGAAGGGTCTTCCTCCAAAAGATCAAGAAATCTGAAGTCATATATGAAAGAATTCTCATTCATTTGGCTTCTTAGGACATTGTCATACCAAATTAGGTTGCAACCAACATTAATGTTTTCAGACAAAAGCACTAACTAGTCCTTGATGCTTACAGGCTCTAGTGAAGACAGAGTTCAAAGGTGATTAAAAGTTTGGATTTGTTTGAAGAAAAAAAGGTAACTCTTATTTATGTTCTTGATTTTGTTCTATAAACTAGAATGAATAGGAAATAATCCATATATATCCATCTTACTTTACTCTTCCACCATCCATTTTTTGAACTTCATCAATTTACCTTTGACCATAAACAACTTTACGTATCTTGTTGTTATCATTCCTTCACTTGTTTTCATTAGACCCATTACATTGCGTTATCCACAAAATCCATATCTCAAGTATGTTTATAGATCTTATTTCTACTCTACCCCTATTTTTTCTCAATCTATATTACCATTATATTCATAAACCCTATTATGTTCATGACCTTACTTCCCTTTGTTAATCATCTTATTCTTCTTCATCCTTCCATTTTGTATAAAAAATTATCACTCTGTCTACACTCATCTGAAAACCTTGTTCATAAAATATATATATATATATATATATATTCTTATCTCATTTATCCTCATTGTGAAAATTGATAAGGCTCTTGTACAATGATCCATTAAATATATGGCGATTAACAAAGGTTACTAAAGCAAGAAACATTATACAAGGAAAAGTTTTGACCTACAAAGTTTGCAAAAATTGATAGAATGCATATCCAAATCCTAGCCTAGGTGGAGATTTTTAAATTCATATCAAATTTGAAAATATGATACTAGTCAAAGTGACCCATAATTAGTTTGAAATATCCCTCCATATTTCATATAACGTCCTGCACTACAAAATATGATTGCTACGAGGTGATGTTTTGTATCATGTACAAGATTAACTATTAAATAAAATTGGTATATGAGTGATAAGTTATCGAGCTATAACTATAATTATCAAATAAAAAACTTGATTCGATGCATATTTTAGAGTAAACATGAGTGAATTTCATACACTACTGCTGATAATAGTTTTGAACAAAAAATGGGTGGAGCGTAGAATAGGTTGGAGTCCGACAATATTGAAATCGACTGACAAAGTTCTCAAGCCCAATATATCTATATGCCCAGGCTCGATGGTTATAATTTCTAGAACATTTCCATGGTTGCAATGTAGCTATTGCTACATAATTCGCACAGACATATGATGGGAAAGTAGCTATGTTTTAGTGAGTTATGTTGCAGGTGAATTAAGAGTCAATTAGTAGAGCTACAGGATTAATAACTGAAGGTGAGCATTGGACAAAGCATTGAGAGGACAGCTGGACAAAGTTTGTAAGTATCCCCTTTCAAATTGCAGAGGTTCAACGTAAAGGAATTCATAGGGAGTTATTGGACGACCCTTGGAGAAATATATCACTCATTGTTCATAATTTCATCATTTTTTAGGGTCATTTTAGTGTTATTATGCACTATCATATCCAAATTTTGTTACATTTAAAGCAAGAGAATGCTTTGAATCTCCCTTTCTTCTTGTTAAAGACTTAAATATGATGGTTAAATCCTATCAATGATGAGAAAAAACATCAGGGGTTTTTCACATAGGGTTTATAACTTTGTTGTTTAGAGCTGAGATGGAAAGGTCACAGAACAATTGGAAAGGATTTCTTAGTGGTATTAGAAGTAAAACATGGGCTCGAATATTACCCTACTAGGAGAAATCACCACAATACAGAAATAAAATATTAAAAACTCAACATGAGGATGATGCCATGAAGTTGAATCCATCCTATAGCAGTGTCAAAACAAATATAAGAGCACTTAGGAATCGAACCCGAGATCACAAAATTATTTAGTGACTTCCTTAATCGATTCCAAAGATATAGTTAGCAATACTAATGAAAATAGTAACGAATTCAGTGAAGTGGAAGGCACAAAGAAAGTTGAAGTTAGAAATTCAAGAGAATCGGATTATGCAGTAGACTCTGATGAGGGTTATACACCTGGGAAAAATTTCATGGAACAGAAAAAATATACAGCAGCAGAGGTACATTTTGAAGCAACTAGAAGCAGGGGACAATATATGGAAACAAAGGATTTTACCATTGAAGAAATATGCAACAATGAGGCCTTGAAGGACAAGTTTATAGGCATACTCATAATTCAAAAGAAAATCAAGTTGTAGAAAGAAGATATATAGTTCATCAATCCAGAGTGATCAAAACACAAAAGAAAACATGCAGAGGTAAGAATCCTATATTCCCTATTTTTAAAGCATACAATCCCAAGAATTTGAAGATGTTAAGAGAAAACATGAAGTTAAAAATGGAAAATAGGAAATTGAAGAGGAAAGTAAAGAAGTTGAGCTGGGAAAGAGATAACAGAATGAACACTTTGTTACAGGCAATTGAAAATGATGAAAAACCATTAAAAAAGGTTGATGGGGAGGACATGACAAATGTATAGAATTTCATAAATACAATATATATATAAAATTTCACAAATACAATATTAGATGACATATTGATAAACACTTATGTATTTTTTCAACTCAATTCTGACTTAGCTGGATGGAGAAATCAAGATGATTTATTTGATCTAGGTATAGAGAGATTCATAAACATGTTATTAACAAAATCGAGCAGAAGTGGTTTTCCCTCTATCTCACACAAGATAATATATGGAAACGAAATATTAGTATGTACATAAATAGACTGCAAGAAATGGAAAGTAGTAAGATGGAAGATGTGTGTTCTCTAGGACTGGAGGGACTACTGTACAGGGCTCCATCTAGAATCCAGCCTATCTTCCTGCATGATAGATGGACACAATTTAAAATCAAACAATTAGAAAATGGTAGAATTCATAAGATTATCACTCCCAAAGATTTTATAATATATTTTATTCAAGTGGAAGATCATGACAAGAACTTGCTTTGTGAATTATACTTATTCAATTTTGCCATACCAAACCATATTCATTGGAATACCAACCCATTTGTGGTTATATCCAATTTAGATATTTTACTTCTTTCATTTTTGGGTTGATACAATTTTTGAGTTGATACAATGGAAGGTTTCACATGACTCATATACCCAGGTAGAATTAAATTCAAATTTAATAATAAAAAAAGAATACCCCATTCCTAGTATAATTATTGAGGATTACAAAGACTTGCTACAAAATTAGAAGACTCTCACAAAGTTGGAATGCATAGATAGTATGCAATTACCAATCATCGAGAAGTTGCACAAGCTCATTCCTTGTAAGCATTGTTAGCTTCTCATGAAATTTGGCAAACACTTCCAAATCCATTAAAGAATAGAATCCCTACGGGGTATCCACATTTTGAGCTTGTCTTGTTTAGAGTTTCCCTATACATAAATTCCATGAAAATGAATGGTAACCAATGGTTGAGACTCAAGTTTAATTTCCCATTAATATGGTGTCCAACTCAACAATACAAGGTCAGATTTCAATGGAAAAACATGGAGGTGATAGCTCTCTGAAAACAAGTTGATAGGAACTTGGGTTTTTATCCTACCACATATTTTGGGCATATAGCTTATAACTGGACAATAATACACCTTGGGGTTCCCGAGGATGAATATGAGATTGCATGAGTCCATGCAAATGACTTGGTAGGGGGAATGTCAGGACATATTTTTTCCTCATTTCCCATATTTTGAACCACTAAAAGTCTCATTAATCCTTATATATACAAATCTAATAAGGATTAGATTTCCTATGATTTTCTTGTTTAAATAATAAAATTAGAATAGATTATGAGTGTTTTTGTCTTTATTGGAAATGAGGGTGCTTGAACATATTTAAGGATTGCTTACTCCAGAATAAAGAATGAAGGGTTTGTTTTGAAGTTAATGACTGTTCATTTTGAGGAATATAAATCGACTTCAGCAGAGAACATCTGGACAAGGACGTAGAGAGAATATAGGGATAGTTCGAACTTGGTTATGGCTGGCCACAAATTTCTCTCTTGAAATTCGTGGGTTGTTGGCATATTTTATATTTCAGTCTGTACATTCATCCAAGTTATCCATTTTGTCTTTAATGTGAAGCATTTATAGACCCATAGAATTAGGGCCGAATTTAAATTACAAATAGTTTGATTTTGATTCATGTTTGATATTTCGAGTTCTTTTTATGTTATGAGTAAATTGGGAAAGTCTTGAGTTAATTTCATAAGTTTTTTTGTACCTATTTGAAAGAGGGCCCACTTCAAAGAGGTATTTTACGTTTTTGTATATATATACATTTCTAATTTTAGTTGTTATTTTATTTTTCCTCGTAACTTTGTTTTCTTGCTGTAGATTTCTTGTTCAAATGTAAATTGCATTATTGTTTTTATTCTATATTCTATTTTTAAGTGTATCATAATACATGCCCGTGGTTATTTCCTTAGCTACCATATTTCATTCTTGCTTTTATTTAATGTTTATTTCTGCAATTTACAAATTGAATGAAATGATTATATTTTTGTGTCTCACTCCTAAAGAATTAATGGGAACCAGTAAATTCTCTGAATAGGGCAGCCAACAGTTAGATTAAAATAATCAAAGTAGTTATTTTATTCCTTGTTTGTTTTGATTTAAAATTCTTTCTTTTAGTAAGCAAGTCAGTCAATCTATCTCACAAGTTTAAAAAAGAACTTTGGGTTGATATTTAAATGAAGCCTTATGCTATTTGTATTTAAATCAACATATTTTAGTGTTGTATGAAATAGTATCTGATGAATTTACAGGAAAAGGATTGTTAAAAAATATTTTTGAATTATCTTATTTTAACTAATCATGTTAAAGGGACAAGAACCTTTATTTTGTTTAATTCATTTGTTAAGTTGAAATAACTTGAATGAGTATTGATTGGTTTTTGTATCTTATCATTAGTCTTAGCATTTAGGGTACCTCATTCATCTACTTTTTGTTGTTTACCTTTAACAACATCTTGCTTTTTTTTGTCTTTTTTGGGTTGGCGGGTTGTTTATTCTACCTCGGTCTTAGATCGTATTTTCTTTACATTTCAATTTTTAGTGTATCAACAATAATATATATTGAGGAGATCAAAATTCATCTCCTTCCCCTGATTTTTCTCTGTCAGTTGGTTATTTATCCCTAAGAAATCATGGTACTCATCTTGTGTTAAATGTGAAGGAGCTCCTTCCTCTTGTAGCAAATTCATATCACTTGTTTGTTCTTGATCAGCAGGTCCCATGGCTTCAAAATATTCAATATTGAGTTGATATTCCACGACATTATTTCCCATAGGAGGAATGGGTGTTTTTTCATTCCTTCTTAACATTTGTGGATTAAAAGGTCTCCTACGCTGATTTTGATTTTGATTTCTAAATTGAGGATTGGGATTCTCATGTCCTGGATTTGGTGGAGGATTTATTTGTCCTATATTTTGAGGTGTTATTCCAGCCACCCTATTTCCCATTTATAACCTTGTGATTTTATTTCAAAGAGATATAATTATCTTAGTCATTTCTTCCATTTTCAAATCCTGAGGATTATAAGATGAGGCTTGGGCAAAGGTTTCTTCTTTATGTTTTGTTATTGCACAAATCATACTTTTCCAAGCCTAAGAAAAGTGAATTGAATTGGCATAAAAATAGGATAACCCACCACTATCACCTTGTTGAAATATTGTAACTTCAAAGAATATTCTAATTATAATTGCGTTATTATCTTATAGATAAAATCCCCTTTTGTGGATTGATCCTATCGGGTCTTGTATAAGACTAAATCCCCTTTTGTGGTTTGGTTAAACCATAGTTATATTGTGGTGTTTGTAAAGTCATCCCATGGGGTTTAATAAAGTGGTTTTAACCAATATTGGAAGAATCTTACCCTACTTGATGAAGAGACATAACCCTAGCACCTCCTCAACTAGTATTTATAAGTGAGGAGGGCGCCTAATTTGTTCACTCACTCACTCACATTTCTAGTGTGCATCTTTTGAAGGAAGTTGCGGTTGCAAGAAGGAGAAGAGAGGTGCATGCTCAGTCCTAGTATTTTCTTGGTGGTTTTGGTCTTTAGTATTGGCATTGTATTGGAAATCTATTATTGAGGAAGTTTTTGTTGGGTTTTCTCCCCCATGAGGGTTTCCCAAGTTAAAATGTTGTGTACCTTTTGATTGTGTTTCTTTTAGTGATCCTACTTATTTTTTTATGCTCTAGTAAATTGAAAAGAACTTAACAACAGCTCTAAATTTAACATGGTATCAGATCTTGACTAAATAGAGCACCTATCACTAGGTATCCAAAAACGTCGGTACTGTTGTCGTTCAAGAAAATTAGGGATTTTTATTGGAAAGGAATTTCTGACTAAAAAACATCTAGGGAAGTGCACTCTATCCTAGAACATCATTTGGCAGCTTGAGTGCACCTTTTCAGTGGCCAGGGCCTTTGGAAAGTCAAGCCCTAGTTTTGACTGGTACCAGAAAACCAGGAAACCAGAACCAGTACCAGAAGTACCAGTCCATATTTGCGCAGTTCAAATTGCAAGGGGTAAAACTTGGAATTTTTGAAAACATAAAGCTCCAGCCTACTCGACTTAGCCCAGCACATCTTCTGGTAAGTTCATATTCACTTTCTGAGCAATTTCATTTTCTGTTCATTTTCCTAGCTCTAGGTCAAGATGTCTACAAGCACCAAGCTTGTTGACAAATTAGAAGGTGTGGAAAAATTCCATGCCTGGAAGTACAGAATTGGACTCATTCTCGAAGAGAATGACCTTGCAAAACTCATAAAAGAAAATGTATCAGAACCCGAAGAAGATGCAGCTAAAGCAAAGTACAAGAAAGATATGTTTAGGGAAAAAAGGATCATTGTAGACTCCATTAAAGATCACTTGATCCCTCAAGTGTCTTCTAAGAATAATCCAAAAGATATGTTTTATTCCCTAACTAGAATGTATGAAGGAAAGAACATCAATCGGAAGATGAAATTGAGAACCCAACTCAAGAATACAAAGATGCAGAAAGGAGAAACAGTTCAAGACTATTTCTCTAGTGTTACTCATTTCAAAGAACAACTAGAAGAAGTTGGATACAACTTGGATGAATATGAACTCATCATGAAAACTCTTAGTGGTCTCACAAGACCTTGGGATGCCTTCATCCAAACCATTTGTGCAAGAAAAGAAAAACTCCAATTTGACAGTCTTTGGGAAGAATGTATTCAAGAAGAAGCAAGAGTAGCCAATTGAGAAGCAGTACTATTAAGGGATGAAGACCAATATATATCTTCTCATGTGAAAGGAGGAAAGAAAAGATCTCATTTCCAAAAGGAGACCCACCTCCATAAGTAATCTCACTCCCCAAAGAGATTCACCCACTTCCATAAAGAATCTCACCCTCCAAGGAGATTCCAAAAATATCAAAAGGGTCAAAGAAAAGAAAAATATTTGTCCTCTTATCAATGTTATGATTGTGATAATATGGGACACGTTGCTAAGAATTGTCTTTCCAGAAGGGAAGAATACAAGAAAATAAATAACAAAAGATGTCATGCCCATGCAATTGAATATGATGAGCCACCCATGAAGTTAACTAAAGAAGAGATTGAATATTATTTTTTATCTTCCACCCTCTCAGGATCTGTGACACCTAAAGAGGATACTTGGCTCATAGATAGTGGTTCCTCTAAGCACATCACAGGTCAGAGAGAAATTCTCTCTAGCCTTACATAAAAGGAATTTCCCCATAAAGTTTCACTCGGAGATGATTATCGGTATCCTATCAAAGGAATGGGAGAATCCACCTACAGAATTGATTCAGGGACTCTGATGAGAATGAAGTATGTACTTTATGTACCAGGTTTGACAAAGAACTTACTTTCTATCTCATCTTTAGATAAGAATTTTTTCAAGGTTGCGTTCATAGGTGGTGAAGTTCTTATGTGGCCTAAAGGAAAAACCATAGAAGATGCAATTGTTATTGTAATAGAAGAAGGTGGCTTGTATAAGTTAAAAGGTCACTCAGATGCATCCTTAACTCACTCCACTGAGAGTCCTTGTGAACTTTGCATAGAAGGCTAGCTCACATCAACTACAAAGCCTTATCGTATGTAATAAAGGCAGTTACCGGTTTACTAGAATTCAAGGTTGATCATGAAGGTGTATGCAAGGGATGTGCACAAGGAAAGAACATAAGGAATCCTTTCCCAAAGAGAGACAATAAAGAAGAAGGAATCTCGGAGCTCATCCACTCATATGTATGTGGTCCAATGCCATCAACCTCTCTAAATGGGCATGTATACTATGTGTCATTTATTGGTGATTATGATCACAAGACTTGGGTTTATTTCTTGAAATTAAAAGATGAAGTACTCGAAAATTTCAAGGAATTCAAAGCCTTCGTAGAAAATCTCTCTGAAAGAAAAATCAAGATACTCAGGTCAGATATTGGAGGAGAATACACCTTTAATGAATTTGGAAGTTTTTGTAGAGATGTTGAGATTAAGAGGGAGCTCACCACTCCCTATAATCCTCAGCAAAATGGGATGCAGAAAGAAATAATAGAACAATAATGGAAGCAGTGAAGACTATGATCCATGATCAATATATTCCAATGAACTTATGGGTTGAAGCAGCAAGAACAACAGTTTATTTCCAAAACATATTATCCCATAGTGCACTTGGATTCAAAACCCCCAAATAATTTTTCTCCGGAAAGAAGACAGAAATAAGCCATCTCAAGATATTTGGTTGTCTAGTGTTCATACACATTCTGAAACAAAGGATAACTAATGCAAGATACCAGATATATAAAATATGCAGAACAGAAACGAAATGCTAGAAATAACAGAATAACAGTAAAATATCTCGCATAATCTTCACAATACATAGAAATGATTCACGAAATAGCAACATAAATAGCACTTTGAATCAGATAGCAATGTTCACAGGCCTCTTCGAGGGGGCAACCTCCAGTCGAGCAGCGCTCTATTACAATAATATCCAAGCTAGGGTTTTTCATACCCTCGACCC
>ML780304.1:396682-411231 GCA_009831015.1 Picea engelmannii
GAATCAGATAGCAATGTTCACAGGCCTCTTCGAGGGGGCAACCTCCAGTCGAGCAGCGCTCTATTACAATAATATCCAAGCTAGGGTTTTTCATACCCTCGACCCTTATTTATACTATTAAGAGAAACATCTAGAGGAAGATCTTTCTAGAAGTGGAAGCTTCTATTAGGTCTTCTTACATCCGCCTTATTCTATTTTATTGAAAGGTCTTATTAATATTGACCTTTATTACATCCGAATACATTGATCTACCTATGTGCGGGTTAGGACCTTAACAACTAAGTTGGATCCTTCAAGAAAAAAGGGAATATTTGTTGGATGATGTGAGGTCTCTAAGGCCTTCAGAATTTACATACCAGGTTACCATCATATTGAGATCAACAGAGATGTAACTTTTGATGAAGATGCAACACTCAAAAGATCAAGGAAATTCCATCTTGAAGAAGTATATGAAGAAGAACATGCAGCTCCCAAAGTTGCAAAACCTATGAAGGAAGTTACAGTTACCCCTAATGATGATATTCCAGAAGATCATGATATGAAAAAATCTCAAGAACCTCCCCAGATGACGATCTCTCACAAGAGAAAGTCATCTTGGGAAAGGGAACTTATTCAAGATGGAGGGAAGTATGGTGCCCCATATGGAACCATGAGACAAAGAAATAAACCTAATCCATTCTCCAGTTATATGGCCTTGATGTGTGACCTCATAGAAAAGGTACCTACTTGCTTTGAAGAAGCCATTCAGAAGAAAGAATGGGTGGATGCCATGACGGAAGAATATCAGTACATTCTAAAGAATGATGTATGGGAAATAATTCCCATACCAAAGAACAAAGATGTGGTATCTTCCAAATGGATATACATGATAAAACATGTTGTAGATGGAAGTATTGAAAAACATAAAGCAAGATTTTTAGCTCATGGCTTTTCTCAAAAGGAAGCCATTGATTATGAAGAGACGTTTTCTCATGTAGCCGGATACACTTCTATCAGAACCATCATAGCTCTTACATCCAAGATGAAGTTGAAGTTACACCATATGGATGTGAAAACAACCTTCTTAAATGGTGTTATTGAAGAAGAAGTGTATATTGAACAACCACAAGGGTTTGAAGTTGAATATAGAAATACTCTTGTTTGCAGATTGAATAAATCTTTGTACGGATTGAAGCAATATACTAGAGCTTGGTATGGAAGAATTGATAGTTTCCTGACCAACTTGGTCTTGACCAAGAGTAAAGTTTATTCTAACATTTACTTCAAGGTTATGAATGATGAGCCAGTTATATTTCTATTTTATGTGGATGACTTATTCTTAACAGGAGAAAAAAATCTCATCACAGATTGTAAGAAGAAGCTCGTTGTAGAATTTGAGTTGAAATACATAGGCATGATGCATTATTTATTAGGTCTTAAAGTTTGGCAAAGCCTAGAGAAGATATTCCTTAACCAGGGGAAGTATGCAGTTGAAATACTGAAGGGGTTTGACATGTTGGAATGTAAAGCCATGAACACACCCATGGAAACAAAGTTGAAGCTTTTGGTTGATACTTCGTCAGAATTGGTTGATGCTACTCTATATAGACAGATCGTTGGTTCGTTGATGTATCTGACGAATACCAAACCATATATATTTTTTGTTGTGAACACTTTGAGTCAGTATCTGTTAGAGGCCAGACATGTTCACCTTGTAGTTGCAAAGCATGTGATGAGATACCTTAAGGGTACATTGGAATATGGTCTTTGTTATACTAGAGATCATGACTTTAGGATGTATGGTTATACTATTTCAGATTAGGTTGGAAGTGTTTCTGATAGAAAGAGCACTTTAGGATGTTGTTTCAGTCTGGGGTCAGCCATGACTTCATGGCAGAGTAGGAATAAATCCAATATTGCTCTCAGCACAGCAGAAGTGGAACACATTGAAGCATGTTTCACTAGTTGTGAAGCCATATGGCTTCGGAAGTTGTTGACAGGTCTATTCGATCTGGAGATGGAAGCCACTGTGATTCTATGTGATAACTAGAGTTGCTTAAAGATGACGGAGAACCCAGTGTTCCATGACAATTCAAAGCACATATATATCTAGTATCACTACATTTGTGATGTGGTGTAGAGAGGAGTTGTAAAGATCCAATATGTTGGAACAGATGAGCAGGTTGCAGATGTGTTGACCAAACCTCTGTCTCATGTGATTTTGAATACTTCTGAGACAATATTGGTATAGTCCGAAAGGACCTTCCTCGAAAGGGGGAGTGATTTTGATGATACTATGGTATCCTGACCAACAACAGGTAGCTCCATTAGGATTTTATATCCTAGGGGATTGATCATCCCTTGAAAGATCCCAAAGGTCCGGTAAGGATAGTCTATCAGAGTACCTGTGCATGTATATGCTAGTTGTGGTCAGTAGTGGTATTTCTGTTAGGATTTTATATCCTAGAGAATATTTTGATTCCTGGGAAGACCCCGAAGGTCCAGTAAGGATGGTCTGTCAGAGTACCATGTGGTAGCTCCATTAGGATTTTACATCCTAGGGAATCTTATGATTCCTGGGAAGATCCTGAAGGTCTAGTAAGGACAATCTACTAGAGTACCAAAAAATGTTGTTGTTACACCTACCTCATTTTGTTTCCATATGATGATGATGTTGTTAGCTCAGCCTTGTGTTGATGATGTTGTTGTTTTATCCTCGTGTTGATGATGTTGTTGTTTCAACCTCGTGTTGTTGTTGATGATGTTGTATCAACCTCGTGTTGTTGTTGATGATGTTGTATCAACCTCGTGTTGTTGTTGATAATGTTATTCTAACCTCATGTTGTTGATGATGGTGTTGGTGATGTTGTTTCCTTAATGTTATGATAATTGATGTTGATGTAGATGATTATCATGATTTTGTTCCAACTCCATTATGTGAATGATGATGTTATTGATTATGAGAAAAACTTTCGATGATTTGTAGATATGGCAGTAAATTTTCCAGATGTTGATGATGTTGTTTCCCTCTCTCCCTCTCTTGATGATGTTGTATTGGGTTATGAATGTAGAATAACCTTCTCGTTAAGGGGGATTGTTGAAATATTTTAAATTCAAATAATATTCTAATTATAATTGAGTTATTATATTATAGATCAAATCCCCTTTTGTGGATTGATCATGTCGAGTCTTGTATAAGACTAAATCCCCTTTAGTGGATTGGTCAAACCATATTTATATGGTGGTGTTTGTGAATTCATCCCCTGGGGTTTAATAAAGTGGTTTTAACCACTGTTGGAATAAGTTGGCCCTACTTGATGAACATACATAACCCTAGCGCCTCCTCAACTAGTATTTATAAGTCAGGAGGGAACCTCATTTGTTCACTCACACACTCACACTTCTAGTGCACATATTTTGAAGGAAGTTGCAGTGGAAAGAAGAAGAAGAGAGGAGCATGCTCAGTCCTATTCTTTTCTTGGTGGTTTTGGTCTTTAGTCTTGACATTGTATTGACAATATATTATTGAGGAATTTTTTGTTGGACTTTCTCCCCCTTGAGGGTTTCCCAGGATAAAATGTTGTGTACCTTGTGATTGTGTTTCTTTCATTGATCCTACTTATTAGCACTCTGTAAACTTTGTTTGGCTGAGAAAATGAATGACAGAGGCAACCTACAAACCAACTTTGACGACGAAAACTAGCCTTTCCGACCTAGAGAGCGCTCTCTCAGAGACTTCGTCTCTGTATAGGGTATGGCTTTAAATTGTTGGCTAGATTTAACACTTTTATACAACATTTTTGTTTCTATTGGCGAAATAAATCAAGACCTTAGGCTATGGAGTCAATTTCAGAAAACGATAGAAAAAAATGACTTAGTGACTAAACTTGAGAGGATAAAGGCTAAGTAAGCAACAGTCTTTCAGTTAAAAATCATTATGTGTGGTGAGAGAAAAACACATGAAGCAACTCGAAGCACTGTTGGGGATGAATTTGGATTTCACTTAGAAGAAACACAGTCATCTAAATGGCACAAATCTAGAGCACCGTGTGGTGAATTCTAGATTCGAAATAACGTTCTTATTTAGAAAAAAATATAGATATGAATATAAAGAACATAGGAAATCATGTACGCAAAGAGAGAGTAAAATACATCAAACTTCTACCATTAGAATATTTTTGTTAAAGTTTCAGGACCTTTGCATTAAGTTTCAATCGAGTTCGAAAGCTACAATCAATAGTCACTGTCTACACTTTTTGCCAACCAACCTAGATTACATTGAAAAGATGAAATATATAGACCCGGGTGTGTCGCTCGGGCTACCTTGCCCTCTACCTACTATCCCTATAAATTAGGCATCTGAATTTTCTCTGCTAGATGACTCTTCGTATGGCACTTGACTGAAAATAGAAACTGACTATACTCGATCGCACAATAACCGACCTCTTTTCCACGACAGCTCAGTCATCAACAATATTTTACCGCTAGAGAGTGATGCGTTGATGCTTTTCCTTTGAAGGGGTATTTGAACGATCAAGTGCACTGTCAGACTCTTGCCACCCATTGTAACAGCCTCGATTTTTGTCGTGCGATCATTTGCTTGAGCGTGCATGTGGCAGGTGACCGCAGACTGTCGCAGGTGTTTCCAAGATGACAGGACCAGTTAAGGGAAACACATTTCTTCAAATTGTCACGTGTCCAATGTACACCTGTCCTTTGTAATAGATGGGTCTCCAGCGCATGCATCGTATGCTTGCCGCATGGGCACCTGTCAAAGTCCCAGCTTCCCAGTAGGAAACAAGCCATGGGGAGACAAAATCTATGCCACGTTTGGGAAGACAAAAATGGAGTCGGTTAATTATGCTTTTGGCTTCGTCTGCAGTTTTGATATCTGAAGCGTTCTCCTGAGAGACTAGTTGTGCCTTTTCATATTCATTACTTGTCTTTGCAGAACCGCATTCCCTTTGAACTTCTTCTGCGCGTTGGCTAGATCCGCACAGACATTTTACAGTGTCGTTCTGCATTCTTGGAAGTTCTTTGCATTTATTTCTTCTGACATCCTCTGTGCTTCGCAACTGAATCATTGTGTCTTGCACTTCCTTGCACTACTTCTTGAGCCAAGTCACGTTTCCCTCTCAGCCCTGTGATGTTGATGACTCGAGGATATTTGTTGCTAACTATTGTCTTAGCTCCCTATTCTCCTGGTACAACTCAGCAATATCGAGTTGTGCTTGCTTTAGCTGTTGCAACGGTTCACGGATATTCGTGCCTTCAGTTTCTATCCCTCTCCTTCTATCGCAAGCTTCTCAACTTGGACCTTTGACAGGCTCCATCCGAATGGTGTGCATGAGTAACTCTTTGGCAGTCGACTTTGCACACGTCTCGCTCGGGACTTGGGCCTCCTCGGTCTCCTTGTTCTTTCTTGGACTACCCCTCCTCTGGGGTATCGGTTGTTGGGGGGATAGGGCTTCCAATGTCTTTCCTTCTTTCGCGGCCCTTCCTATTTTTGCCTCCACACAATGAGATGTTACTTTTTCCGCCGGTAGAGGGGAATATCCTTTGGGGTCCCTGGGGATGTCGATTGTGAGTAGGAATGAATCCCAGTTGTTTCCCAATCGCCTCAACTCCTCAACTATCAGCAATTTAATCAACGAGACATGAGATAGTTTCTTCTTCAGCTAGTTTGTTTCAGCCTGGATGTTGTCTACCATTTCTTAGAGGCTTTGGTGCAAGAAGAAAGGCATATTTAATGGTCTCCTTCCTGTGAAATTCATCAACAATCTGATGTGATGTGGTTGTATTATGTCGAACCTTCCTTCACAGGTGAAATATTTCCTAATCGCTCTTAGGAGCTTTCGAAAAGGCTCATGCATATATCTACTTGGAACACCCATTTCGACTTTCCCATTTAAACATTATGATTTGATGAATTCCTTGTAACATACTGCGTCCAAAGGCATGCATTTGTACCACCTTTCACCGTGCGGAGGGATATCTGTTGTGGCTGACAAAGTTTCCTCCGTTACCTAGAAAGTGATTCCTGCGATTACCGCGCGGAACCCATTGAATCTGAGTGCGAACTTCTCCACCAATTTCACGTTGAAACCTTGGATTTTCCTAAAAAATACCATGCATCCAACCAGTTCAAAAGATGCTCTAACATCTGGATCTTCATTTACCAACGTCAAGTTTTGAGGTTCGTGCCCCACATTCCTTCTACTTTGCGCACCTTTTCTTATGTTTTGGGATGTTTCCATGGTGCAACGCGTATTTGTTCTACGCACGGTAAATTTAGCACGGACCCAAGGTGGTAATCTTGATTGACCCAGGTTTGTAACGCAGTTGAAGGAAATCAAATTTCCAGCCACGATAAATTTAGGGCTTGCGGGAAGAATTACAGATAGAGAATAAACTTGGTTAGTGAACAAAATACATGGAGAGAAATAGAAATTTATAACTAGGTGGGTGAGAGATGGAATCGTGCCAGGGGACACTAAATCCATGGTGACTGGAGGTACACTATGGGGCATGTAAAGTACAACTAATAAGAGCTGTAGAGTATACGTGATATTAGTGCCATGATTTTTCATTCTTTCTAACTTCATAATGAGTTGATGATGGTCACTTCATCTACCGACGCGACTTCTATTTAACAAATTACCTCGAACTTTAGCACGTAAAAACTTCTCTTCTGACAGGACCCGACTCTTTGGGAAAACCTTTACCACTTACACATGTTTTGATTCTAACATCCCTTCCCGACTCCAAGGGCCAACCGGCCACTTGCTGACTTCGAACCATTTGTTGTTCGGTACCTAACCTCACATGCTTTGACACATGGACCGTGAATCGACTAAGACTGACTCTAACTGAAAAAATGACGGCGCTGATAGCTAACTCCAATGGGGATTCTATCCTCCCAGTGAGGTGGAAAAGAACAGTAGACCAGGTGCCTGACCATTGGACCTTATTCGACTTCCAAAATCTGAAACAACGGAAAAGAAAAACACAACCTAGACTTTCTTGACATAGTTTTCAACCAGACTCGGCATAAACTTAGGGCCTTCACTCCGGGCTTCAATTTTTTGCTGACATACTGAATCGAAATTCCTTCTTTGAAAACAAAAATGAAACATTTATTTACAATGACATGAAAAAATGAAACATACCTTACTGAACCACATAGTGTTTGAGGAACCTGCCATTCAAAGGCCCTCCGCTAGTGGACTCTCTGTTAATCTCTTCTAATAGATATGCGTTGTTCCCATGGTACATGCCGATTCTAAAAGGACCCGTCCAAATATGATCTAATTTTCAATTCTTTCCCTTTTCTTCGTTCCTCGTGTTCCACTTTAGCACAAGATCCTCCACTTGGAATTCCTCTTGTTTAGATTGCTTGTCAAAAGTTTTCTTCATCCTGTCTTGGTGAATTTGTGATCGGTTGTAAACCTGCTCCCTCATCTATTGCATGTGAATCAATTGATTTATCCGTCTCTGAGTGTCGTCTAGCTCGGCCTCTTTCTCTTGCAGCAACTCCCTGATGGGCAACCCCGGCGAGGTAGGGAAAACTGCGTGCACACCATATACGATTTGCAATGGTGACGTGGAGATGAAATTTTTGGTAGTGACTCTATCCGCCCATAGCGCTTAAATGAGTTTATTATGCCAGGCCTTCTTGTTTTCGTACATGAGTCTTTTATGATCCTGGTTAGGCTTTTATTTGACGATTCTGCTAACCCGTTACCCTATGGGTAATATGTTGTAGAATGTCCCATGGGTATATTGTAATATTTGCAGAACTTCTCCATTTTCTTGGACTTAAATGTTGTCGCTTTATCCATGATGATATTGATAGGGCACCCAAACCTAGATAGGATGTTGGTCTCCAGAAACTGAATGATGACCGTGTCGGTATCCTTCTTCGTTGGAACTACTTTGATCCATTTTGTGAAGTAATTTGTAGTCATAAGTATCTATATGTACTACGCCAAGGATGGTGGATGAATCTCTCCTATAAATTCCAGGCCCCATTGCATGAACGACACTTCGACCGAGATTAGTTTCAGCGGTAGGGGTTGCAACTTTCTCCTTCCATCGAAGATCTGGCACTTGTGGAAACTAGAAACTTCTTTGTATACATATATTAAGATGTTGGGCCAATAGTAACCTGCCCTTAAAATTTTATGCGTGGTGGTTTTCCAGTAGTGATTTCCTCTGCAGTCGTATTTGTGGAATTCTTTGATAACTCGTTTCACGTCATCCTCTAGTACGAAACTCAACAATATCCCTCTTGGATCTTTCCAATACATGGAGTTATCCAAGATGAAGAACTTAGTAGCCTTCAGCTTTAAGAATATGGCCTTGGTCTTACTTAACCTTGGAGGAGCTTGCATATTATTTAGCACATAAATGATGTCCGTATACCAAGGTGAATTGATGAAATTTTGAGACACCTGCGCGGTTGTTTCTTCCTGAGGATTCTCTGATAGATCAGCAATGAAGTTGATTCCCAGAATGTCAAAGTTCAAATGCACCATCATTTTTGCAAGGCCCTAACACTTAATCAGCTTTGTGGGCTTGATTTCGAGGTCGTATTCCAGCATGATTATGATCCACTTACCCCTTCTTCCCTCAGGTTCAATCTAAGTCATGATTTATTTGACTGAGTTGTTGGGCACGTAAGTGATAACATGGGAATACAGTATGTAAGTATTGAACTCCTTGAAGGATTTCACCAAGGCATATGTTTTTTTCTCCATAATATCGTACCTTAGTGGGGAATCTCTCAGCATCCTACTGAAGTAAGCTATAGGCTTTTCAAAATTATGGTCGTCCTTCTGTAACAGTACGTGAGCGATGGTATACTCTTAGGTGAATGAGAACAAGATGAAATCCTTTTTTAAATCTAGGCTAGCCAATACGGGAGATTTGGTCAGCGCTACCTTGATGTCTTCAAACGATTTCCTGGCTTTGGAGTTCCATTCGATCTTACTTCCATTTCTGACAATGTTGTTGATATGCTTTATAATTTCTGCCAAATTTGGGATGAACCTTCTCAAGAAATTCACCTTTCCCGGGAAGGACTGTACCTCCTTCTTACTGCGAGGAGTGATGATTTTGAGGATTCCTTCTACCCTACTAGGATATATCTTTATACCCTCCTTCGAGATGATGTGCACCAATAGTTTCCCTTCTTGCATTCTAAAATGTGATTTTTTTGGATTCAAAGATATGTCAAACTTCCTGCATTTTTGGAAAACTTTATTCAGATTCCCAAGGTGTTGTTTGTCGGAGTCAGAATACACTGTGATGTCATCCAGATAGATCATGATAAATTTTTCCTTTTCCTCGACAAATGCTATATCCATCGCCCTTTAGAAGGTAGCAGAACTTAGTAGCCTTCAACTTTAAGAATCAGGCCTTGGTCTTACTTAACCCTGGAGGAGCTTGTAGATTCTTCAACACATAAATGATGTCCATATACCAAGGTGAATCAATGAATTTATGAGACACCTGCACGGTCATTTCTTCCTGAGGATTCTCTGATAGATCAGCAATGATGTTGATTCCCAAAATGTCGCAGTTCGATTGCACCATCATCTTTGCGAGGTCCTGACACTTAATCATCTTTGTGGGCTTGATTTCAAGGTTGTATTCCAGTAGGATTGTGATCCACTTACCCCTTCTTCCCTCAGGGTCAGGCTAAGTCAGGATGTCTTTGACTGAGTTGTTGGGCACGTAAGCGATAACGTCGAAATGCAGTAAGTAAGTCTTGAACTCCTTGAGGGATTTCACCAAGGCATATGCTTGTTTCTCCATAATATCGTACCTCAGTGGGGAATCTCTCAGCATCCTACTGAAGTAAGCTATAGGATTTTCAAAATTTTGGTCGTCCTTTTGTAATAGTACGCGAGCGATGGTATGCTCTGAGGCGAATGAGAAAAAGATGAAATCCTTCGTGAAATCTGGGTTGGATAATACGGGAGCTTTGGTCAGTGCTACCTTGATATATTCAAATGATTTCCTAGCTTTAGGGTTCCATTTGATCTCACTTCCCTTTCTGAGCATGATGTTGATATGATTTATAATTTCCGCCAGATTTGAGATGAACCTTCTCAAGAAATTCACCTTTCCCAGGAAGGACTGTACCTCCTTCTTACTGCGAGGAGTGTTGATTTTGAGGATTCCTTTTACCCTACTAGGATCTATCTTTATACCCTCCTTCAAGATGATGTGCCCCAATAATTTCCCTTCTTGCATTCTGAAATGTGATTTTTTTGGATTCAAAGATATGTCGAACTTTCTGCATTTTTGGAAAACCTTATTCAGATGCCCAAGGTGTTGTTCATTGGTTTTGGAATACACTGTGATGTCATCCAGATAGATCACAATAATTTTTTCCTTTTCCTCTTCAAATTATATATCCATCGCCCTCTAGAAGGTAGCTCCAACGTTCATTAGGCCGAAAGGCATCTTAGCATACATGAACATACCCCATGGTCTCATGAAAGTTGTCTTTTCCTAGTCATCTAAATGTACCATGATCTGATTATAACCTGAAAAGTCATCCAGCATAGAAATCTTTTAGGATCCAACTATCTTCTGTAGAATATAGTCCATCTTAGGGACAAGGTAGTTGTCCTTGAGAGATACTTTGTTCAAGTTTCAAAAATCCACACACAACCTTATTTTGTTGCTCTTTTTCCTTACAGGCACCAAGTTGGCAACCCATTTCGAAAATCTTAAAGAAACAATAATTTTGGCTTCGAAGAGTTTCTTTACCTCTCTTTCAATTAGAGGCAGCAGCAGGGGATTGATCCATCTTAGATTTTGCTTGAAAGGTTTTTGGTCTTCTTTAAAAGGAATGGCATGTTGAATCACTTTAGTGTCGTAGACTTTCAAGTCATCATAACTTCAGGAGAAAACTTCGGGAAAATCTTTCATGAGTTTGATATCGTCTTGTTTGACCTCCGGACTGAGCATCTTTGATAATTTGATTATCGTCAGATTCCCCTAGGTCCCGATGTTGCAATCCTCGACATCCTCATCATTCACGATGATCTTGGGATTTATGGCCACATCATTTTCATCAAACAGTTTTTCCAATGAAACCAACCCTTTGGGGATGATATTATTCTTTAGTTGCACTATGTCCCTCCCAACTATCTGTTTCTGAAAGGGGTTGTCGTTACTGCGTGTAATTACGCTTTCATCTTCGTCGCAACAACACTCATCAGTAATGTTTACATTAGTGAACTCGTCACTCATTTGGAGAAATCTCTCCACTTGTTTTTCATCCTCAAACACCTGCCAATACTTGATATTATCGGGCACCGTCAGCCTGTGTTTGACTTCGATCTCATACTTTTTGTTGGGTAAAATGGGAATTTTAAAAATAGAAGCCGAGGTGGCCAAGGCATCCACAATTTTATTCTTCCCCCTCGGGATCGTTGATAAATTATACTCTGATAATTCTTCGAGGAGGTCCAGTACTAGGTTTTTGTACACCCTCAGTTTGGAGTGTGTTGTCATCCTAATACACACTTGCAAACGTGAGCAAAGTCCGGCTCACTTAGTGTGTCCTTGGAGGCACAATGCCTAGGTTCATAGTCCACACTGTCACCTTGACTGTAACCTCTTCCTTCTAGGATTACTCCTAGGGAAGCCAAGGGGGGTAGACCCTAGTTACTAGATGGGATTTAACGATTATGTTCTAGGAGTTGGTTTTAATTTTTTAAAAGGCTTTGGGAAAAGCTAGCATAAGATGCTAAGGCAGCCAATTTAAAGTGCAATTTTATCTATATGACAATCAACCCTTTCCCTAAGTCAATTATGACTAGTGCCTAATGTTGGGCAAGGGGTCAACTAAGTTTGAGGGTGTTCAATTACAAAATTTTTACAAGTAAAATAAGTTGAAAACTACCCCACAAACTAAAGATTACAATTATTTGTACAATGAAAGATAGATGTTACAAATGTACAAAGATACAAGATATGTAAGTTTGAGAGATAATCAAAATGAGATCAACACATGAGCCAAGCATGCCCCAATAGCACTTACTCTATTGGACTGCTTTCAATGGAAACCACTAAAGCACTCAAGACTCAAGAAGGTGATGCTTCCCCAAGTGGGATACTCAACTCCTTCTTGAATCACACCACAAGACCAATAAAGCAAGATATGTAAATGTGTTAACTCAAATGCTCATATAAACTTAAGACAATTGGAGAGATAAACCAAAAGATTGCAAATTAAGATCAAAGATATTAAGTACTTGCAATAGGTGTGTTCCTAAACATACATCTAAATTCCCCCAACACACATGGATTATCTATGCAACTAGGTGATTAGGAAGTTTCTTAAAAGGTAAGTAAATTTTATTTTCCTCCCCCTAACTATGTTTGGAGCTTTAATCTTCCTCCTCCCTTGGCCAAATGACTACCGGGTGCTCAAGATAGTAAGGCAACGAGACCCACCCTAGCTTCCCAAGTCAGCCCTGACAGTAAGAGTACTTCCCAGAAAGGATCCCCTCCTGGAGGATCACGGGACGGTCCCCCGCCAATTCCTTCCATTGTTTTCCTCAAACCCATTTTAGATGGTGGAGATGGCTGAATAAAGCTATCTTAAGTTGTATAAAAAGTTATTATGACTCGTGGGTAAGTCTTTAGATGTGTTTGGTGTATTTTAGAAGTGTTTTAGATGTCTGAAAATGACGTTTTATTCCCAAAACCGAAACCAAAAACTGTTTCGAAATGAAATGTTATGAGTGTGTTGAAAAATGTGAAGATAATGACCATAAACACATTCAAAAGTTATGAGAAAGCTGAACTATTCCATCATCCATTTACTAAGCCACATGTGAATATAAACTTGAAATAAAGAGCAAGTAAATGACAAGAACAACTTGTCAACAATTGTAGCAAATGAGAAAATATCACATCACTCAACCATGTACATTATTGCATATGTGAAAATGTTAAGTGAAAGGAATGCTTGCTAAAAATAAAGATCTAAGTCCTACACCATTTAAATGTCCATGAACAGAAATGAAATTTTGAGAATTATTAGTGCCCAAGAAATGAGATTGCTTTAAAAATAAACTTTAAACATGTAATCTACTCCATCTAAGGCATCAAGCTTTAAAGTATGAAATATTTGCAAGAAATGGAACTTAAAGCATGTGAATATAAATGTGCCTTAAAGGCTTAACTAAGATAACAAGAGCATGTTAAACCATTTGAAACTTATAAACCATCAAATATCTAGTGCATCCTAGCCTTACGATTTTGGGAGTGACTCTCCCAAGGTGTAGGCAATTGTTATTAAGCAAAAATTTAAAGAAAAAGAAGCAAACCACTCACAATGGCCAAGGTGGAGGCAAGCCTACCATTGTTGGCCAAAGAGAGTTGGAAAAAATAAAAAGATTATGAGATTATTAGACAAGCCTACCACACAACCTTGTCCTAATGATAAGTGGGGAAATGAAATAAAAAATTGTTGAAATAAAAACTAAACTAGCCCAACGATTTTGGGGGGTTGGCTAGGACAATCACACTCTCAAAGTGTAGGAAACTAACTACTTATAGAAAATAAATTTACAATGGATGAAAATTACCAATAGAATGCAAGACGAAGAAGAGAAAAGAAAGGAAATTTTACCCACTTATTGTGGCAGCTTTTGTTGTGTTGTATGGCTGAATTTCAGTATAGTAACACTAGCTCAAAGAATGGTGAGTTGGGAGTGAGGAGAGGGATCTATTTATACGTGCAGAGACAAACCTACCTCTCTTGGATCAATGCCAAGTGTCCACCACCAAGCATAAGAGTAGATCTCAAGGCTAGGGCACACCATCTAGGGTTTGAAAGCTAGATCTAGGGTGTAGAAAAATGTAGGAGGTGTTGGGATCAAGAAAAGAGGTGTGGGAGGCCTTGGGATTGATGCCAAGGAAGGTGAGAGGTCTCAAAATAATTTTTAAAAAATCATTTGTGGAGTTTCTAGAAGAGGGGGGCGTAACTCCTCTTGGAGAGGGAAAAAAAAGGGTGAAAATGAAGGAATGGAGGGGGATTAATGAGAAAAGAGGAGTGGGATCATCCTAGGAGGTGATGTGGGGGTCAAAGGGAGTCATAACTTATGAGAGGGGGCCCCAAATAAATCACAACAACCTCCACCAAGGAAAAATGTCAATCCCCCTAGGGGGGCATGATTTTTAAGTGTAGAAGGTGGGCAAGGGGTTAGAATAGGTTGGAAAAGGTCGGGAGGGTTAAGTAAAGTCCAATATTTATCTTTTCCACCTTCAAACTAACCCATTAACTCTTTTTTACAAAAATTACAAAAATGACTTAGCAATTAAAATTGTTGTTTTGACTGACTTTGACTCTGGGTGGACAAATGCATAGTAAACTTTGTCCGACTGAGCTGAAACTTTGTCTATGGGTGTAGGGGGTGCCATTCCATTTATTTTGAGCACAAATACCCCTATCAAAAACCCAAAGACCCAGTTTTTACAATATTTGCTCAAAAACATTTAATTAATTAAATAATTAAAATCTCAACCTTAGGAAAATTAAT
>ML780304.1:431953-447702 GCA_009831015.1 Picea engelmannii
GAAGAGCTCAAGGGTAGAATCCTCTTCGATAGCTATCCCAATGAATCCTTTGGGATGACCTGCAAAACTTAGAGCAAATGTGAAATATGGAATAGATAGTTATCTTGAACAAGTCTAGAACGAAATACTTGCAAATCCTAAACGATTCAACATAAACATAAACTAACAAGAATACTCTTCAATTAGTTTACCCTAATAGAATACTCTACCAAAGATCTATTACCAATAACACATAAACAACAAGTAAACAATATGACCTCATGTGTATGGAGCAAAAAGAATACTCAAGAATGCACCAATGATCCTCCAAAGCTTTTTCTCATTACCAAAATATGAGAGTGTTGTAGCCACTAGTTTGCTACTAGACTCCCAAGAGCAATGAATGGATGGCAAAATGGCAAGAGCAAGAAGATGGAAGTAGAAGAAATTTCAGCATAATAATCTTAGCACAAAGATTGGTGAGTAAAAGAGTGAGAGAGGCTTCTCTTTATACCTCTAGAGGTCAAGAGAAAACACTTAGATGAATGCCAAGTGTTGGTTTGAGAGCTAAAGAGCAAATCTCTAGAAAGGGGGCGCCCCACTTAGGGTTTGAAGCATGCAACTATGAGTGGGTGAGGTGTAGTCATAGGATAGGTTAGATAACCATCCTAGAAGGGCGCACTAGGTAAAAGAGGGAGGCCCACTTGCTCAAAATAGCAAATGGTTAGGGTTTTGGGTGAGTTGGAGTGACTCTCCAACAAAGGGGGCGCAAATATGAGGAGGGCATGAGCTTTAGTGAGGGTTAGGTTAGGTTTAGAGTTAGGTTTTTGGGTGGGTTAGGGTTTTGGAGTGTCTAGGGGGGTGCACCTCATGTGAGAGGGGCCCTCTCCAAGTTCCAAGGCTTGATTCAAGGAATTAGTTAGTTGGTGGGTCGTTTTTCCCCTTAGGGCAAGGTTTAGATGGGTGTGGGAGTGAGTAAATAGGTTGAATTAAGTTGGGAAAAGGTTAGGATGGGTTTGGGTTGGTTAGGAGGGTCTAACTTGCTCATTTCCACCTTTACATCCACTCATTAACTCAAAATTACAAAGTTTTTGACATTTGACTAATGTCACTTTAGCAATTAAAATTGTTGTTTTGACTCAGACTGACTCTGAGTGGACTTAGACATAGTAAACTTAGTCCGACTGAGCTGAAACTTGGCCTATGGGTGTAGGGGGTGCTATTCCATTTCTTTTGAGCACAAATACCCCTATCAAAATCCAAAAGATCCAGTTTTTACAATATAAGCTCAAAAATTAATTAATTAATTAAATTATTAAAAATTTAATTAATTAAAAAAAAAACTATCTAGACTCAACGAAATTCCGCGAAACTTTCTACACTGTCTGGCATGGTCATTTAAAACATTCCTAAACAAAGGCTACCAAAAAATGAGAACATCAAAGCGCATTTCCCCACTTTGGAGTAAATTATTGCATATGAGGAGGGAAAAACTCAAGGGAAGTCGGCCAGGAGCTTGTCTGGTCGACATCCTGAGGATAAAAAACCCTCAGAGAAAGGAACTCCCCCAATGGAAATGTTAATGTTTTATGCTGATATTATAGTTCTTTGCATTTCATAAAGACAAGAGCATAATAACCACAAGATCACTGAGAAATACACATCCACAATAGACACAGCATTTATCCTGGGAAACCCTCTAGGGGAAGAAAACCCAGCAAAACTTCCTTATCATAAAATCTTATACAAATGTTCAAGAGATAACTCAACCAATACTGAAAATAAGTCACAACAACCTCCACCAAGGAAAAACGCCAATCCCCCTAGGGGGCATGATTTTTTAGTGTAGAAGGTGGGTAAGGGGTTAGAATATGTTGGGAGGGTTAGGTAAAGTCCAACCTTGCTATTTTCCACCTTCAAACTAACCCATTAACTCTTTTTTACAAAAATTACAAAAATGACTTAGCAATTAAAATTGTTGTTTTGACTGACTTTGACTCCGGGTGGACAAATGCATAGCAAACTTTGCCCGACTGAGATGAAACTTGGTCTATGGGTGTAGGGGGTGCAATTCCATTTCTTTTGAGCACATATACCCCTATCAAAAACCCAAAGACCCAGCTTTTACAATATTTTCTCAAAAACATTTAATTAATTAAATAATTAAAATCTCAATCTTAGGAAAATTAATTAAATTTAATTAATTAAAAAAAAACCTATCTAGACTCGACGAAATTTCGCGAAACTTTCTAAAATATCTAGCATGGTCATTTACATCATTCATAAACAATAGCTACCAAAGGATGAGACCATTAGAACATCGTTCACCACTTTGGTGGAATTATTGCATGTGTGAGGGAAAAACTCATGGGAAATCAACCAGGATGAAAAGCTCAGTTGACAACCTGAGGATAAAAAACCCTCGGTGAAAAGAACTCTCTCAATGAAAACATCCCAAGGTACCTGACCTAACTATGATCCATGCAGACTTATTACATTATTAACCCACGTAGGGGTGCGGAAATTTCATTTAATAAAATTTGTGTTGGAGCATAAAATGCCCAAGTAGAACCAATATTGTCTTCGACATACTTGCATCTGATGATGCATACTTCATGGCACATGGGTTGACCCCCTAGCTGAATAGGCGGTCAACATCTGGCTCCACATGGGGAGGTGTGTTCGATCTACTCAAATGAGGTGGAGAGCATACGAGAATCCAACATCTACAAAACAAAGTGTTCCCCAAAGTGAACACCAGAAATTAACATTAGTACGCATTCATACATGATAAAATAAAATCAATGCTATAAACAACATCTACATAATGAAATATCTAAAGTACAACATAATAATTACAACATGAAACTATGATACCGAAAAAAAAATTCTAAGTACATATTGACATAATAAATTGAAATAATACAAAATTAAAATACAAGGAAGGGTTAGAGATATGTTACAACTACCCATGCAATGGGTGAAATGATGCCGCAGGTGTCTGAATAATCATTGTCCAGGATGACTCACAGAAGACCCCTTCCCAAGTTTTATCAACTTGGAACTTTTTGGGAGGAAGAACCAACCAAGTACCATGCTCCTTCTTCCTTTCAACCAAACACTTGAATATGACAAACCGTGTAAACTCTGAATACTTTGTTGCTCATGACTGTCAAGGTGGGAGGCCAACCAATACTCATAATGATATGACATCGATAAACTGAAATTGCCTTCCATTTTCCACATAATTTTGCATTAACTTATCCTTTGGTTGAGAAACTGAAGAAGAACATATCACAGGAACCATCATAAGATTTTCAAAGTCAGCGTTCAAAAAGACTGGTTCCTCGGGAGGAGAGTGGGGACTTAAATCATCTAGATATTCAACATTTTCCAACTCATGATCCTTCACTTCCTCAAAATAGATGACTGATTCATCTATGGATTCATCCGAAATTTCCTTGTGAACTTCCTTATATTTTTCACTGTCAAGCTCAAGTTCAAGGGGGTTCATATATTCCACATATGCCTCATCTTCTGCAAGGCGAGCCTCCATGATATCTAGTTGTAAGTTCATGGCTTCAAACTGTTTAGTATGGGCATAATGCATGTTCAGAATTATTTCTTTAAGCTCCTTAATGGGATCTGGTGGAGTATCTTCTTTTGTGTCTGAATTGATTGTGTCCATATCTAGAAGGTTCTTTCCCCTCCATCTTTCCATAAAGTCATCATCTGATTCATGTGCAAACATGTTAACTTCATCAAAAAACATTTTCAAGTTCAAGGATGCAGAGACCAAACCGTGAGTTCCTTCTTGAAGAAAACTTTGTCAATTTATTTTAAAGTGGAGTCGTCAGATGACCAAGTTTATTTCAGACAAACAAGAGCATCAAACAAGACAAAAACAAGAATAAAAACAAAAGTTAATTTGTTAAGTTTGGAACAAGAATTGGATATCAATGAGTGTTTCTTCTCCAAGAATTTCAACCAACCAACAAGGATTTCTCCTTGCAGTATACTTGATAGATTTGTCCAATGGAGTCACCACTTGGAAAAGAATCGCAATAAGCTAACCAATGCAAGCTCAAAGAATTATTAGTTCTTAAAAAAAAAAATAGTCGTTTTGACCAAGGATAAATGACTTATCCCCAGCAACGACGCCAAAGATGTTATCGTCCTAATACACACTCGCAAACGTGAGCCAAGTCCGGCTCACTTAGTGTGTCCTTGGAGGCACAATGCCTATGTCCACAGTTCACACTGTCACCTTGACTGGAACCTCTTCCTTCTAGGCTTACTCCTAGGGAAGCCAAGGGGGGTAGACCCTAGTTACTAGATGGAATTTAACGTTTATGTTCTACGAGTTGGTTTTAATTTTTTAAAAGGCTTTGGGAAAATCTAGCCTAAGATGCTAAGGCAGCCAATGCAAAGTGTAATTTTATCTATATGACAATTAACCCTTTCCCTAAGTCAACTATGACTAGTGCCTAATGTTGGGCAAGGGGTCAACTAAGTTTGAGGGTGTTCAATTGCAAAATGTTTACAAGTAAAATAAATTGAAAACTACCCCACAAATTAAAGATTAGAATTATTTGTACAATGAAAGATAGATGTTACAAATGTACAAAGATACAAAGATACAAGATATGTAAGTTTGAGAGACAATCAAAATGAAATCAACACATGAGCCAAGCATGCCCCAATAGCACTTACTCTATTGGACCGCTTTCAATGGAAACCACTAAAGCACTCAAGACTCAAGAAGGTGATGCTTCCCCAAGTGGGATACTCAACTCCTTCTTGAATCACACCACAAGAGCAATAAAGCAAGATATGTAAATGTGTTAACTCAAATGCTCATATAAACTTAAGACAATTGGAGAGATAAACCAAAAGATTGCAAATTAAGATCAAAGATATTAAGTACTTGCAACAAGTGTGTTCCTAAACATACATCTAAATTCCCCCAACACACATGGATTATCTATGCAACTAGGTGATTAGGAAGTTTCTTAAAAGTTAAGTAAATTTTATTTCTCTCCCCCTAACTATGTTTGGAGCTTTAAGCTTCCTCCTCCCTTGGCCAAATGACTGTCGGGTGCTCAAGATAGTAAGGCAACGAGACCCACCCTAGCTTCACAGGTCAACCCTGACAGTAAGAGTACTTCCCGGAAAGGATCCCCTCTTGGAGGATCACGGGACGGTCCCCCGCCACTTCCTTCCGTTGTTTTCCTCAAACCCATTTTAGATGGTGGAGATGGCTGAATAAAGCTATCCTAAGTTGTCTAAAAAGTTATTATGACTCGCGGATGAGTCTTTAGATGTGTTTGGTATATTTTATGAGTGTTTTAGATGTCCGAAAATGATGTTTTAGGCCCAAAACCAAAACTGAAAACTGCTTCGAAATGAAATGCTATGAGTGTTGCAAAATGTGAAGATAATGACCATAAACACATTCAAAAGTTATGAGAAAGTTGAACTATTCCATCATCCATTTACTTAGCCACATGTGAATATAAACTTGAAATAAAGAGCAAGTAAATGACAAGAACAACTTGTCAACAATTGTAGCAAATGAGAAAATATCACATCACTCAACCATGTACATTATTGCATATGTGAAAATGTTATGTGAAATAAATGCTTGCTGAAAATAAAGATCTAAGTCCTACACCATTTAAATGTCCATGAACAGAAATGAAATTATGAGAATTATTAGTGCCCAAGAAATGAGATTGCTTTAAAAATAAACTTTAAACATGTAATCTACTCCATCTAAGGCATCAAGCTTTAAAGTATGAAATATTTGCAAGAAATGGAACTTAAAGCATGTGAATATAAATGTGTCTTAAGGGCTTAACTAAGATGACAAGATATAGATGGTGGATTGAGCATAACTATAACACTTGCACATTCCTTCAGCTCTGAGTTAGGGTTTACGAGATGGATGGCGGCGGCCTCCTCTGTAGCTCTACGCGCCTCTGCGCGAGAGCTCGGCCCTCACCCGAGCTCTCCCTCCAGGCGCTCCTCCGTTAGACACTCGGGCATCCCCTCCGGCTCCCCGTCTGGAGCTCCTCCCTCCTCCGTTCATCCATCTCCAGCAGCAGCGACAGGCGCATCCTCAGCGACGTCGTTGATACCCTCTCCGACCTCCTTCAAAGACGCGGTCGAAGGCCGCTCTTCTGGATTTTCCCATGTGGTCCGTGAAGCTCCAGATCCAGTGATCCCTGTTCCTCAGGAAGCGAGGGATCGGGAAGGTTTTTTTAGATCTAATGCTCTGTTTTGCAGGTTTAATGGCTTCTGGCCTCGCCTGTCAGATCTGCATTCTTGGATTTCTTCAGAATGGACTCCTCTCCTCGATTTCGAAGCTCATGTTCGCCCGTGTGTAAAAGGTTTCTTCGTAGTGATTTTTGCCTCTGCTAAGGATAGAGATTTGATCTACAGTTCTGGGCCTTGGTTCTGGGGCAGGTCGGGTCTGTTTATGTAGCTCTGGACCCCTTCTTTCGACCCCTCCCCAGCTTCCATCCCTACAGACCCCGTGTGGGTAAGGCTCCCTGGTCTACCTATTCATTTTTTGGGTGACTCCTCTCTTAGCCATATTGGAAATGCTCTTGGAAAGTTTGATAGTAGCAGTCCGAAAACTAAATGTGGCTTCACTACCTATGCACGGATCTGTGTAGAGATGGATTTCAGTAAAGGATTCCCAGCGCAAATCACTCTTCAAGGGATTAATTATTCTTGGATGCAGAAGCTCGACTATGAGAATCTTCATTTCAGGTGTAAAAATTGTCTTGAAACAGGGCACTTAGCCAGCAAATGTCAGAAACTCCCTGAGAAAAAGAAGAACTCAAAGATCCAACGCAAACCCACATGGTGGGTAGGAGATCTTCCTGAGCATCAAAGCATAGAACCGGCTAATGATACCTCTAGCGAGGAAGATACAGAGATTGTACCACAGAAAACGGAACAAGTCACCTCTGTTCAAGAGCAAGAGCCCCCTTCCCCTAAAAAGCCCATGGGGAAGGCCCAGGCAGAAACTGATCCAACCAGATTTCCAGACACTTCTCAGCCCGAACACCAGATCTCAAGATGGGCCGACTTAGCAGATGAAGAAGGCCCTGACTTAACTGATGAAGAAGGCCCCCCAAGTCCGAAGGAAAGCCAATCTCATCAAAGCAAAGAATGGCAGACCGTGCCAAAAAGGAAAAAAAAAACCTTCAAGTCAGAAAGGATGTAATGACCCGCAGTCGAACCGGGTCACTGAAATAGTTGGGTTTTCCAATCTCACAAGTTATTTCTGTTTTAGCTCACTTAGGATTGGCCCTATGATTTACCAGGAATCTTTCAGCTGAAACAGGGTTGGAACATTTGCTGAAACACAGTGATGGAACAGATGTTGAAACACAGTGCTGGAACATATGCTGAAACACAGTGTTGGAAGTTGAAACAGTGCAGGAACATATGCTGAAACACTGCTGTAACAATGCTGAAATAGTGTTGAGACACATGTTGAAACAGTGTTGAGACTTATGCTGAAACAGTGACTGGAGTTTCGACATTTAAACTTCCAGTTCTTTTAGAAGGCGTACAGGAACTAGTTCAACTCACAAGACTTTAGCTATAGAAGTAGAATGGTTTAGAAAGACAAGCCCGAAGAAATTCGAGGCCATTTTTTAATTGAATCTGTGGCTAGTCCACCCCATTAATATAATCCATAACCGTTTCTGTAAAAAAAAAAAAAAAAAAAAAGATGACAAGATATAGATGATTATCTAGAGCATTTTAAACCATTTGAAACTTATAAACCATCAAATATCTAGTGCATCATAGCCTTACGATTTTGGAGGTGACTCTCCCAAGGTGTAGGCAATTATTATTAAGCAAAAATTTAAGGAAAAATAAGCAAACCACTCACAATGGCGAAGGTGGAGGCAAGCCTACCATTGTTGACGAAAGAGGGTTGGAAAAAATAAAAAGATTATGAGATTATTAGACAAGCCTACCACACAACCTTGTCCTAATGACAAGTGGGGAAATGAAATAAAAAATTGTTGAAATGAAAACTAAACTAGCCCAACGATTTTGGGGGGTTGGCTAGGCCAATCACACTCCCAAGGTGTAGGCAACTAACTACTTACAGAAAATAAATTTACAATGGTTGAAAATTACCAGTAGAATGCAAGACGAAGAAGAGAAAAGAAAGGAAATTTTACCCACTTATTGTGGCAGCTTTTTTTGTGTTGTATGGTTGAATTTGAGCAGCATATCCCCTTGTTTCTGGTAAGAACCTGTAAAATCCAGCAAGCAAAATCTTGTTGGAAATGCTGCACAACCCAACAAAGTTAAGAAAAATTTCTGTTTTTTATGCAGAAATTTTTCACATAAAATCTCCAAGTAAAAGATGAAAATATATGACCTATCTAAGATAGTTATTAAATTGAAATATATGGTGAAATGAAACAGAAATATAGGACTAAGCAAACTAGGAGTTTAAGTAGAAGTTGAGGGAAGACTCATGCTTGAGGCTTTCCCAACAATCCCTTGAAATGAACCTGCAAAAGTTGAGACAAGAGTGCGCATAGAATAGATAATGTGGATGGATAAGCTAACTACTTGAAATACTTCTAAGAAACTAGTTACCCAACACAAATAAATCAGCAAGACTACTCTTTGTTAATCTACCCAAATAAAATACTTCATTCAAGATCTATCCAACACAAACCACATGAACTCAAATACCACAATATCACCTCATGTGAAGAATGCAACCAGAATACTCTTGGTGATCCAAAAATCCTCCAAATTTTTATTAATCCAAGTGAGAGTGTTTGTAAGGTAGCTAGAGAGGTAGTGGGGGGGGCTAGAGGGCCCATAGTGATAATAGTGGAGGTCATTCAATGTAAGATAGAAGAAACCACATTTTATTATTACCAAAACCCTTGAGGTAGGGAAACAACATACAATGGATCATATTATGGAAGGGATCATCTCATGTTCACTTGCTTCTTCAAGGGGGCATCCTCCTATTGAGCTACCACTCTAAATACAATAATTCTCTTCATGTCTCATTACATTGCTTGAATCCATTTATATAGTGCTACCATCACCTAAGAACATTCTAGAAGAGGAATCTTCTAGAAGTAGAACCTTCTAAGAAGTTCTCTTAGCTAGAGAGGTAGTGGGGGGGCCCAGAGGGCCCATAGTGATAATAGTGGAGGTCATTCAATGTAAGGTGGACTAAATCCACTATATTATTACCAAAACCCTTCAGGTAGGGCAACATCATACAATGGATCCTATTATGAAAGGGATCTTCTCCTGTTCACTTGCCTCTTCGAGGGGGCATCCTCTTATTGAGCTACCACTCTAAATACAATACTTCTCTTCATGTCTCATTACATTGCTTGAATCCATTTATATAGTGCTACCATCACCTAAGAATATTTTAGAAGAGGAATCTTCTAGAAGTAGAACCTTCTAAGAAGTCCTCTTACATTTATTATAACTACTTACTCATTTATTATATCTAACTACCATAGTGGGTCTTATTTAATAATATAGTGGATTTAGTCCACCTTACATTGAATGACCTCCACTATTATCACTATGGACCCTCTGGGCCCCCCCGCTACCTCTCTAGCTACCTTATAGTGTTGCAGCAAAAAGTTTCTCCAAGACTCCCAAGAGCATATGAGTGAAATGGCAAGATGGCAAGAGCAAGAGGGTGAGATGAAATTTCAGTATAGTAACACTAGCTCAAAGAATGGTGAGTTGGGAGTGAGGAGAGGGATCTATTTATACTTGGAGAGGCAAACTACCTCTCTTGCATCAATGTCAAGTGTCCACCGCCAAGCATAAGAGTAGATCTCAAGGATAGGGCACACCATCTAGGGTTTGAAAGCTAGATCTAGGGTGTAGAAAAATGTAGGAGGTTTTGGGATCAAGCAAAGAGGGGTGCGAGACCTTGGGATTGATTCCAAGGAAGGTGAGAGGTCTCAAATAATTTTTAAAAAATCATTTGTGGAGTTTCTAGAAGAGGGGGGCGTAACTCCTCTTGGAGGGGGGAAAAAAAAGGGTGAAAATGAAGGAATTGAGGGGGATTAATGAGAAAAAAGGAGTGGGATAATCCTAGGAGGTGATGTGGGGGTCAAAGGGAGTCATAACTTATGAGAGGGGGGGGCAAATAAGTCACAACAACCTCCACCAAGGAAAAATGTCAATCCCCCTAGGGGGCCATGAGTTTTTAGTGTAGAAGGTTCGTAAGGGGTTAGAATAGGTTGGAAAAGGTTGGGAGGGTTAGGTAAAGTCCAATATTTCTCTTTTCCACCTTCAAACTAACCCATTAACTCTTTTTTACAAAAATTACAAAAATGACTTAGCAATTAAAATTGTTGTTTTGACTCACTTTGACTCCAGGTGGACAAATGCATAGAAAACTTTGTCCGACTGAGCTGAAACTTGGTCTATGGGTGTACGGGATGCCATTCCATTTCTTTTGAGCACAAATACCCCTATCAAAAACTCAAAGACCCATTTTTTAGAATATTTGCTCAAAAACATTTAATTAATTAAATAATTAAAATCTCAACCTTATGAAAATTAATTAAATTTAATTAATTAAAAAAAAAACTATCTAGACTCGACGAAATTCCGTGAAACTTTCTACAATGTATAGCATGGTCATTTACATCATTCCTAAACAATAGCTACCAAAGGATGATACCATTAGAACGTCGTTCACCACTTTGGAGGAATTATTGCATGTGTGAGGGAAAAACTCATGGGAAATCAATCAGGCTGAAAAGCCCAGTTGACAACCTGAGGATAAAAAACCCTCAGTGAAAAGAACTCTCCAAATGAAAACATCCCAAGGTACCTGACCTAACTATGATCCATGCAGACTTATTACATTATTAACCCAAGCAGAGGTGCGGAAATTTCGTTTACAGAAATTAATGTTGGAGCATAAAATGCCCAAGTAGAACAAATATTGTCTTCGACATACTTGCATCTGATGATGCATACTTCATGGCACATGAGTTGACCCCCTAGTTGAATAGGTGGTCAACATCTGTCTCCACATGGGGACGTGTGTTCGATCTACTCAAATGAGGTGGAGAGCATACGAGAATCCAGCATCTACAAAACAGAGTGCTCCCCAAAGTGAACACAAAAAATTAACATTAGTACGCATTCATACATGATAAAATAAAATCAATGCTATAAACAACATCTACATAATGAAATATCTAAAGTACAACATAATAATTACAACATGAAACTATGATACCGAAAAAAAAATTCTAAGTACATATTGACATAATAAATTGAAATAATACAAAATTAAAATACAAGGAAGGGTTAGAGATACGTTACAACCACCCATGCAATGGGTGAACTGATGTCGCAGGTGTCTGAATAATCCTTGTCTAGGATGACTCAAAGAAGACCCCTTCCCAAGTTTTATCAACTTGGAACTTTTTGTGAGGAAGAACCAACCAAGTACCATGCTCCTTCTGCCTTTCAACCAAACACTGGAATATGACAAGCCGTGTAAACTCTGAATACTTTGTTGCTCATGACTGTCAAGGTGGGAGGCCAACCAATACTCATAATGATATGACATCGATAAACTGAAATTGCCTTCCATTTCCACATAATTTTGCATTAACTTATCCTTTGGTTGAGAAACTGAAGAAGAACATATCACAGGAACCATCATAAGATTTTCAAAGTCAACGTTCAAAAATATTGGTTCCTCGGGAGGAGAGTGGGGACTTAAATCATCTAGATATTCAACATTTTCCAACTCAAGATCATTCACTTCCTCAAAATAGATGACTGATTCATCTATGGATTCATCCGAAATTTCCTCGTGAACTTCCTTATCTTTTTCACTGTCAAGCTCAAGTTCAAGGGGGTCAAGATATTCCACATAGGCTTCATCTTCTGCAAGGCGAGCCTCCATGATATCTAGTTGTAAGTTCATGGCTTCAAACTGTTTAGTATGGGCATAATGCATGTTCAGAATTATTTCTTTAAGCTCCTTAATGGGATCTGGTGGAGTATCTTCTTCTGTGTCTGAATTGATTGTGTCCATATCTGGGAGGTTCTTTCCCCTCCATCTTTCCATAAAGTCATCATCTGATTCATGTGCAAACATGTTAACTTCATCCAAAAACCTTTTCAAGTTCAAGGATGTAGAGACCAAACCGTGAGTTCCTTCTTGAAGAAAACTTTGTCAATTTATTTTAAAGTGGAGTCACCAGATGACCAAGTTTATTTCAGACAAACGAGAGCATCAAACAAGGCAAAAACAAGAAGAAAAACAAAAGTTAATTTGTTAAGTTTGGAACAAGAATTGGATATCAATGAGTCCTTCTCCAAGAATTTCAAGCAAACAACAAGGATTTCTCCTTGCAGTATACCTGATAGATTTGTTCAATGGAGTCACCACTTGGAAAAGAATCACACAAAGCTAACCAATGCAAGCTCAAAGAATTATTACTTCTTAAAAAAAAAAAAATTAGTCGTTTTGACCAAGGATAAATGACTTATCCCTAGCAATGGCGCCAAAGATGTTGTCGTCCTAATACACACTTTCAAACGTGAGAAAATTCCGGCTCACTTAGTGTGTCCTTGGAGGCACAATGCCTAGGTTCACAGTCCACACTGTTACCTTGACTGGAACCTCTTCCTTCTAGGATTACTCCTACGGAAGCCAAGGGGGGTAGAGCCTAGTTACTAGATGGGATTTAACGTTTATGTTCTAGGAGTTGGTTTTAATTTTTTAAAAGGATTTGGGAAAAGCTAGCCTAAGATGCTAAGGCAGTCAATGCAAAGTGCAATTTTATCTATATGACAATCAACCCTTTCCCTAAGTCAACTATGACTAGTGCCTAATGTTGGGCAAGGGGTCAACTAAGTTTGAGGGTGTTCAATTACAAAATGTTTACAAGTAAAATAAGTTGAAAACTAACCCACAAACTAAAGATTACAATTATTTGTACAATGAAAGAAAGATGTTACAAATGTACAAAGATACAAAGACACAAGATATGTAAGTTTGAGAGATAATTAAAATGAGATCAACACATGAGCCAAGAATGCCCCAATAGCACTTACTCTATTGGACCGATTTCAATGGCAACCACTAAAGAATTTAAGACTTAAGAAGGTGATGCTTCCCCAAGTGTGATACTCAACTCCTTCTTGAATCACACCACAAGAGTAATAAAGCAAGATATGTAAATGTGTTAATTCAAATGCTCATATAAACTTAAGACAATTGGAAAGATAAACCAAAAGATTGCAAATTAAGATCAAAGATATTAAGTACTGGTAATAGGTGTGTTCCTAAACATACATCTAAATTCCCCCAACACACATGGATTGTCTATGCAACTAGGTGATTAGGAAGTTTCTTAAAAGTTAAGTAAATTTTATTTCCCTCCCCCTAACTATGTTTGGAGCTTTAAGATTCCTCCTCCCTTGGCCAAATGACTGTCGGGTGCTCAAGATAGTAAGGCAACAAGGCCCACCCTAGCTTTTCACGTCAGCCCTGACAGTAAGAGTACTTCCCGGAAAGGATCCCCTCCTGGAGGATCACGAGACGGTCCCCCGCCACTTCCTTCCGTTGTTTTCCTCAAACCCATTTTAGATGGTGGAGATGGCTAAATAAATCTATCCTAAGTTGTCTGAAAAGTTATTATGACTCGTGGGTGAGTCTTTAGATGTGTTTGGTGTATTTTATGAGTGTTTTAGATGTCCGAAAATGATGTTTTATACCCAAAACCGAAACTGAAAACTGCTTCGATATGAAATGCTATGAGTGTGTTGCAAAATGTGAAGATAATGACCATAAACACATTCAAAAGTTATGAGAAAGTTGAACTATTTCATCATCCATTTACTTAGCCACATGTGAATATAAACTTGAAATAAGGAGCAAGTAAATAACAAGACAACTTGTCAACAATTGTAGCAAATGAGAAAATATCACATCACTCAACCATGTACATTATTGCATATGTGAAAATGTTAAGTGAAATGAATGCTTGCTGAAAATAAAGATCTAAGTCCTACACCATTTAAATGTCCATGAACAGAAATGAAATTATGAGAATTATTAGTGCCCAAGAAATGAGTTTTCTTTAAAAATAAACTTTAAACATGTAATCTACTCCATCCAAGGCATCAAGCTTTAAAGTATGAAATATTTGCAAGAAATGGAACTTAAAGCATGTGAATATAAATGTGTCTTAAGGGTTTAACTAAGATGACAAGATATAGATGATTATCTAGAGCATTTTAATTCATTTGAAACTTATAAACCATCAAATATCTAGTGCATCCTAGGCTTACGATTTTGGGGGTGACTCTCCCAAGGTGTAGACAATTATTATTAAGCAAAACTTAAAAAAAAAAAAACAAACCCCTCACAATGGCCAAGGTGGAGGTAAGCCTACCATTGTTGGCCAAAGAGAGTTGGAAAAAATAAAAAGATTATGAGATTATTAGACAAGCCTGCAACACAACCTTGTCCTAATGACAAGTGGGGAAATGAAATAAAAAATTGTTGAAATGAAAACTAAACTAGCCCAACGATTTTGGGGAGTTGGCTAGGCTAATCACACTCCCAAGGTGTAGGCAACTAACTACTTACAGAAAATAAATTTACAATTGTTGAAAATTACCAGTAAAATGCAAGACGAAGAAGAGAAAAGAAAGAGAATTTTACCCACTTATCGTGACATCTTTTGTTGTGTTGTATGGCTAAATTTGAGCAGCATATCCCCTTGTTTCTGGTAAAAACCTGTAAAAACTAGCAAGCAAAAGATTGTTAGAAATGCTACACAATACAACAAAGTTAAGAAAAAATTATGTTTTTTATGCAGTAATTTTTCACATAAAATCTCCAAGTAAAAACTGAAAATATATGACCTATCTAAGATGGTTATTAAACTGAAATATATTATGAAATGAAACAGAAATATAGGACTAAGCAAACTAGGAGTTTAAGTAGAAGTTGAGGGAAGACTCCTGCTTGAGACTTTCCCAACAATCCCTTGAAATGAACCTGCAAAACTTGAGACAAGAGTGAGCATAGAATAGATAATGTGGATGGATAAGCTAACTACTTCAAAATACTTCTAAGAAACTAGCTACCCAACACAAATAAATCGGCAAGACTACTATTTGTTAATCTACCCAAATAAAATACTTCATTCAAGATCTATCCAACACAAACCAGATGAACTCAAATACCACAATATCACCTCATGTGAAGAATGCAACCAAAATACTCTTGGTGATCCAAAAATCCTCCAAAGTTTTATTAATCTAAGTGAGAGTGTTGCAGCAACAAGTTGCTCCAAGACTCCCAAGAGCATATGAGTGAAATGACAAGATGGCAAGAGCAAGAGGGTGAGATGAAATTTCAGTATAGTAACACTAGCTCAAAGAATGGTGAGTTGGGAGTGAGGAGAAAGATCTATTTATACTTGTAGAGCCAAACCTACCTCTCTTAGATCAATGCCAAGTGTCCACCACCAAGCATAAGAGCAGATCTCAAGGCTAGGGCACACCATCTAGGGTTTGAAAGCTAGATATAGGGTGTAGAAAAATGTAGGAGGTGTTGGGATCAAGCAAAGAGGTGTGGGAGGCCTTGGGATTGATGCCAAGAAAGGTGAGAGGTCTCAAATAATTTTTAAAAAATCATTTGTGGAGTTTCTAGAAGAGGGGGGCGTAACTCCTCTTGGAGGGGGCAA
>ML780304.1:450980-473300 GCA_009831015.1 Picea engelmannii
GGGACGTCTCCCTTGGACTATCCCTCCTAAATAGAAAGAGCCCCCCATCGAGGTGACAGTGGGTGGGGAAGCTCCTGTTACGCCGGTTTTAAGCCTTGACTCAAGCTGCCTAAACCCTTCCTACAAACCGTGCGATAACAAGTCACAACAACCTCCACCAAGGAAAAACATCAATCCCCCTAGGGGGCCATGATTTTTGAGTATAGAAGGTGGGTAAGGGGTTAGAATAGGTTGGAAAAGGTGTGGAGGGTTAGGTAAAGTCCAATATTTCTCTTTTCCACCTTCAAACTAACCCATTAACTCTTTTTTGCAAAAATTACAAAAATAACTTAGCAATTAAAATTGTTGTTTAGACGGACTTTGATTCCGGGTGGACAAATGCATAGAAAACTTTGTCCGACTAAGCTGAAACTTGGTCTATTGGTGTAGGGGGTGTCATTCCATTTATTTTGAGCACAAATACCCCTATCAAAAACCCAAAGACCCAGTTTTTACAATATTTGCTCAAAAACATTTAATTAATTAAAATCTTAACCTTAGGAAAATTAATTAAGTTTAATTAATTAAAAAGAAAACTATCTAGACTCGACGAAATTCCGCGAAACTTTCTACAATGTCTAGAATGGTCATTTACATCATTCCTAAACAATAGTTACCAAAGGATCAGACCATTAGAATGTCGTTCACGACTTTGGAGGAATTATTGCATGTGTGAGGGAAAAACTCATGGGAAATCAACCAGGCTGAAAAGCCCAGTTGACAACCTGAGGATAAAAAACCCTCGGTGAAAAGAACTCTCCCAATGAAAACATCCCAAGGTACCTGACCTAACTATGATCCATGCAGACTTATTACATTATTAACCCACGCAGAGGTGCGGAAATTTCGTTTACAAAAATTTGTGCTGGAGCATAAAATGCCCAAGTAGAATCAATACTGTCTTCGACATACTTGCATCTGATGATGCATACTTCATGGCACACGAGTTGAACCCCTAGCTAAATAGGAGGTCAACAGAGTGCTTGGATCGATATATACGTTTCACTTGGTTTATAATGAGCTCGGAGTCTCCATGCACCACTATCCTCTTTGTGCCCAACTCTTTCAACACTCTCAGACCCAAAATCAATGCCTCATACTTAGCCATGTTATTTGTACAATCGAAGGCGAGTTTGTACAAGCAGATTTTTTTTCCCACCTTGGGAGGACATATCCATACAATGGCCTCTGCCCCTTCCTTGCTGACAGCTCCGTCGAATCTCATGTTCCACATCTCATTCTCTGCGTGGTTACTTAGGTCTGCACACTCTTCTTCTCGTCATGAATCTGTATCCTCAAGAATCATGACGATCATTGGCTCTTCCTCTTCAAAGCTCAGCTCATTGTAAAATATAGAGGAGTCGATCTCAGTGTCGACAGAGTAGATAGGGTGGTTATTCGGCTGCGTATTACTACTCACCATGTATTTTAGTAGCACTTCTTTGTACAACCGTCTCTCTTGGCCAAAGACAGGAATGGTGGCGTATGACATATCTATCTACATGGTTTCCTTCAATTTTGTGGCCCATGAATTGGATAATAGCATGCCGAATTTAGGGGGTATATTGTTCACAACCATGTCCATATCCAAATTCTTAGAAGGGATTTGGGCCAGTGAAAAAACCAAATCTTTGATCAGACCCAAACATTTCACTTTCCTTGAATCAAAAGAAAAAGTATCCTTATATGGCCTAGTGATGTCCAAACCCAACTCGTCCATGATCACTTTGGGCATGATTTTGTGCGACGCACCTGAATCCAGCGTGGTGTTACGCAAAGTCATGTCATGGACCTTGAGACTGACATAGAATGGAGGGACATCCTTAGTCTCACCCATCTCATCCACGTGCGAACCAAACAAAATGGCAGGGTGGTCATCGTGGACGTTTGAGGTGTCGGGAGTCTCTCCCATCTTCAACATTTTAATAATTTGATCCTGATATTCTCCTTTCTTGATGAGATCATTGAAAGGGAAGGATATTTTAATCTTGGCCATTTTATTCTCAAAGTTAAAATGGGCGGAGACCTTTCATACCTCCTTGATGCATGTCTCTCAGCTTGTTTCTAGCGCTTTCCTTGGAACCTCCTCCTTTGACTTTCCCTTTTCAATTGCATCCTTGGTCATGTTGTCTTTCTTTGGTCGGCTCGTGGAAGGGGTTTCCGCCTAAGGTTCCTTTATGGGATTCATCTGCTGAGGTTCTGTAGATGCCTTTCTGCTCTTGAGGTTGTCTTTCTTTTAGAACTTCATGATTGCATTGCGATATCCATTCCTGAATTCCTCTGTTTCCCAAGACAGTGTGCCATCTATCTCCAACATAATATCATCATTTTCACTCATGTATTGATCATGTTCTCCCTTCATTAAGAAAGAGTGTGTTCCTGTGTCATCATAGAAATGCATTTGATCTTGGATCATCTGATCAAAATCTTCATCCACGTAATTTTTTTGGAACTGAGGCCTTATTTGTTGGTCACCTTGGTCTCTTTGTTCCCTTTTCTTGATCTGTGGGACTGGACCTCTTCTAAGGTTTTGATTTATGGACTGGAGGTCATGTTGTTCTCGGGCGGAGGGCTTGTTTCCCACAAACATTATTTCCATCAGCTTCTCCATCGTCTTCATCATCAAGTCAAACTTGTCCTCTAAGGGTCGAGAAGTCGATGGTTGCGCATCACCTTGGGGTTTCTTCCCACCTCTATTGAAGCTTTGTTTGATCTTTCCCAATGCCATCAAGTTTACCTCAAATTTGATTGCATCACTCATTATGGTGTCTAAATTAGCAGATATTATCTCCCTCAATAGCAAGGTGAAATCGTTGTCAAAGGAGTTAGCGTATTGAAGTTGCGCAGCCCCGGGAGACGGCTAGACTTCTGGGGGAATCGAGTTGTATACCCTCATGAAATGCGTCGAGAACTCTTGCATCCTCTCTTCCAACTCTCTCTTCATATTGTTGTATTGCATCATTAGTTGCAAAGGATTATTTTTTTCTCCCCATATGGCGAGGAATGATGTCTCGAACGCAGTCAATTTTAGGATGCTTGATTCTAGAAGGGCCTTAAACCACTTCCTAACCTCCCCTGAAAGACTCTACTCGAACAACCGCATCTTTGCGTCTTCATGGTCCACCTCTTCTAGATCAACAAAATCGTTGAGCCAATCCAAGTGCTTCTAGGAAGAGGTGTTTCCCTCGGCATCATACAGCTTGATCCTTTGGTTGTAGTTTTGGGGAAAATCATGTAGTTGGGTTGGCAGGGCAAAGGGGGCGAATTTTGAGGCCATTGCTCTAGGGGGGTTTTGGATTTGTGGGATGTTTTGAGCATGGACTATGGAAGCTTGTAGGATTGTGTTTGGTATCAGAGATTGAAACCTCTTCTCATCAAAGACTATATCATCCAAGTTGGTTTCTGATTTAGACCTAAACAAGGTTTGTTCGAACAGGGTGTCAAAATCGAGGTCGTCAATGCTTTGCGTGCCATCCTTGGGTAAAGATAGTATTATGTTCAGGTAATAGAATGGGTTTAGAACCTACTCCCTTTCCCTACGTAGAATTTTTTCAGGGTCACACGTGGGCTCTATAGGGTTCGGATCAGGATTGGCTCTGGTATAAATTGTCTTTGGAGCCAAGTTTTCTGAGTCACGCTACTCTATGCTACTGGTCTCTTTTACTGGAGTTTCTAGGGTAAAGGTTATAACCAATATAGATGTTTGTCCCATTGTTACCTTCAGGGGTCAAAACTATAGCTTTAGTCATTCTCCCAGGGAAAGTTTCATTCAATTTCGTCCCCGGCAACGACGCCAGAATGTTAGCGCTCTGTAAACTTAGTTTGGTTGAGAAAACAAATAACAGAGGTAACCTACAAACCAACTTTGAGGCCAGTAACTAGCCTTCTCGACATGGAGAGGCCTCTCTCAGAGACTTTGTCTCTGTACTAGGTATGGCTTTAAACTGTTGGCTGGATTTAACACTTTTATACAATATTTTTGGTTCTATTGGCGAAATAAAGCAAGACCTTGGGATATGGAGTCAATTTAAGAAAACGATAGAAACAAATGACTTAGTGACTGAAATTGAGAGGATAAAGGATAAGTAAGCAACAATATTTCAGTTAAAAATCATTGTGTGTGGCAAGAGAAAAACATATGAAGAAACTCGGAGCACTGGTGGGGATGAATTCAGAGTTCACTTAGAATAAACATAGTCGTCTAAATGGCACAAATCTAAAACACTGTGAGGTGAATTATAGATTCGAAATAATGTTTTGATTTAGACAAAATATAGATATGAATATAAAGAACACATGAAATCATGTACGCAAAGAGAGAGTACAATACATCAAACTGCTACCATTAGAATCTTTTCTTCAAAGTTTCAGGACCTTTGCATTAGGTTCCAATCGAGTTCGAAAGCTACAATCAATAGTCACTGTCTACACTGTTTTTCCAACCAACCTAGCTTACATTGAAAAGATGAAATATATAGACCAGGGTGTGTCGCTCAGGCTACCCTTCCCTCTAAATACTATTCCTAGAAATTAGGAATATGACTTTTCTCTTCTAGATGACTCTTCATATGGAACTTTACTAAAAATAGAAACTGACTATACTCGATCGCACAATAACTGACGTCTTTTCCATGGCAGCTCGTTCATTAGCAAGCTTTTACCACTAGAGAGTGATGTGTCGATGCTTTTCCTTTGACAGGGTATCTGGATGATCAAGTGCAATGTCAGAATCCTGTAACCCATTGTAACGACCTCGATTTCTATCACGTAATCATTTTCTGGAGCGTGCATGTGGAGGTTGACCGCAACTGTCGTAGGTGTTTCCAAGATGACAGAACCAGTTAAGGGGCAACGCCTTTCTTCAAATTGTCGTGTGTCCAATGTACACCTGTCCTTTGTAATAAATGGGTCTCTAGCATGTGCGTCGTATTATTTCCATGTGGGAACCTATTAAAGTCTCAGCTTCCATGTAGGAAACAGGCCACGTGGAGACAAAATTCACGCCACATTTGAAAAGAAAAAAATGGAGTCGGTTAATTATGATTCTGGATTCGTCTGTAGTTTCGATATCCGAAGTGTTCTCCTGAGAGACTAGTTGTGCACTTTTTTATTCATTACTTGTCTTTGCAGAACCGCGTTCCCTTTCATCCTCTTCTACGCGTTGTCTAGAGACACGTGAACGTTTCCCAATGTCGGTTCGCATTCCTAGAAATTCTTTGCATTTCTTTCTTCTAACATCCTATGTGCTTCGCGCAACTGGATGATTGTATCTTGTGCTTCCCTGGTCATCTTCTTTAGCCAAGTCACGTTTCCATATCGGCCCTATGATGTTGATGCCTCGAGGATCTGTTGTCTCAGCTCCCTGTTCTCCTAGTATAGCTCAACAATAGCGAGTTGTGCTTGCTTTAGTTCTTGCGACGGTTCACGAATTTTTGTGCCTTCATTGTCTATCCCTCTCCTTCTGACGCAGGCTTCTCGACTTGGACCTTTGACAGGCTCCAGCCAAATGGCGCACATGAGTAACTCTTCGGTGGCCAACTTTGTGTGTGGCTCGCTCGGGACTTGGGCCTCCCCGGTCTCCTTGTTATTTCTTGTCCTGCCCCTCCTCCGGGGTAACGGTTGTTAGGGGGATAGGGCTTCCAATGTATTTCCTTCTGTTAGGGACATTTCTTGTCCTAGGCACAAGAGTATTCAGGTCTGCAAGATGCATGAAAAGCACCCGAGAGCAACATGGAAAAATCTCGTTTTAAGGCTTCCAAGCACGTAAGAGGGCGAAATTATGTTGTCGACGGTCCAGATTCATCCATAAGGGCAGATCAACGGTCATCGGGATATCGGGGCTACCAAGTTAACCAATATATAGTGTCAGAGAAAGCACCTATATTTCAAGACTAAATCTAGGTCGTCTGATCCAGCGACACATAGTGCGAGATCTAGTCGGCATATCGGCATTCGGGAGTTCGGAGGGTGAAAGTCCCTCATCTTCTCACATCTCGAAACCCCGAACCCCGGAGTGCCAAAAGCGCCCAGAGTCAGGCCCGTAGTGTCGCGAAGCAGTCTCAGCCGCTCATCCAAAGGGACACCTGGTGCACGATTAGGCTCCTCGCCTTTTCGCTCATCGTGATTTCAAGGCGCAAGGAACAGCTCTGCCATATTCCCGATGCGCGAGGTGTCGGGAGCGTCCAGGACCCGGGCCCACAACATCACCGAGTAATTTCAGGACCGTCAGATCTGGGAGAGACGTGTGGCGCCCAATTAAGCCATTTTGATGTTTCGCTCATCGCAACTGTGAATAAGAAAGGATTAACTCCTTCTATTCGTGAACGCCGAAAGTGCTTTGGGAATAGACTAAGGGTCACAGCTCGTGGTCACTTGGGAAAGAAAGGGGTTGTGCAAAAAGGGGCCAAAAGCGTTGATTCTAGTTGCCGAAAGGATCATCGTGATCTCCATGCGCCATCCATTTCAACCTCGATCCTGGTTTTTTGCCTGGAGTAAATGAAGATGAGAAGGGGTAGTTGAAACCTCTCCTCAGGAATTAAGTGTAAAGTATGGATAATCTAGAAAGCGGTCTGCTCGAGAGGGTCCTGTGTACCCATTTTTCTAAAGAAGCCATGCCGAGTCCTCGACCAGCCAGAGGAAGTCTGCACACGCTAGCTCAGCGCTTAATGGCTCAGCTACTTCCCTTGCAGGGGCCATGCGGAGTTAAGTTGGCGTCTGACAAAGAATATCCGTCTGAATTTGGCTGAGGGGACACCAAGCCTTGGGTGACCGAGCATGCCTCTGTCAGGCGATTTTTCTCTGAGTATATAAACTCAGTCTTTGTATTTTGTAAGGGATCGATGGTTGAGGGAGGCTCCCGGTGGTGAAACTTTAATGAAGCACTGTTATTTTGGTTATGCCTGGACTCTTGAGACTTCTTGTCTTATGAATGTCAGTTTCTTTTACGTCTTTGTTTACACTATGTTAGAATGACTCGGTATTGGAGAATCCAGTCGAGTTGTAACTGTTATAGGATGATGTATATTGGATCACTGTAACAGTTGCATTGTTTCTAATTGGTCCTTGTGATTTTATTAGCGTTGAATGACTTGGAATTGGAGAATCCAGTCAAGTCCCCCTTTCAGTTTCTCGAAGCCCTGAACCAGAGGATCTCGCATTCAGAGTTTTTCTTCTACAAATTACTGAAAGGCCTATTGCCTGAGGTATTTTTTCCACTTCTCTCATCAAGTCTTCAACCTGCTCATTTTCAAATCACCTCACTGACTGAAGTTAGATCAAGACCTCCTTTGTTTCTCACATGCCGGACCCAGTCCCTGAGTTAGAGTGATATCTTCCTGAGTCTCTACCCATTTGATCACCCCTTAAAAATATTGTGACATAAAATTGATGGGCGTCGAGCTCTGCTCCTGCTGCAATCCAAGAGTGACTTCCGTCGCCAACATTTATGGCGTCGTTGCCGGGGACGAAGCTGAAAATTTTCCCCGAGATTGAATGACATTGAGCCTCTGATTCCGAAGGTGCATCGGGTATCAGAGCCTTTGAAGATTGCTACTGTGCACCTGGTGACTCCATTGTGACGAATCCACTGTGGCGAGCCTGCCATATCAATTGTGGCTTTCAGAGGCAGGCACACGCGGTCCCATCCACAACTACCTCTAGCTACACTTGAAACTGACCCGGAGGTAGTTCTCGGAAAAGGAAAGGCCTCTAAAGGAGAAGTTGTCATCGCCGAACCAGGTAATCCGCCATCTCCTTCTGTGGGAACTCCATTCCCTCCTCCTAAGTTTCCTAGCAGACCGCTTTCTGAAGTTTCTCATTTCCTGAATTTTGGGAGTGTTCATGTTGAGGTTTCCCCCCCTGGTCTGGGATTCGAGGGAGAAATCCTTGTCACTCCCCTCTCTCCCGAAGTTGTACCTTGGCGTAGAACCAGGACCACTGAAGATTTCTCCACTCCTAGCTCTACCGCTCCTCCTTTTGTTACTGTTTCCCCCTCTGCATAAAGAGAATCATCTGTCGGCTTAAGCTCGCTAGCCTTCTCCCTTAATCCCCTATTGTTTCCCACTCCCCTCAAAATCTCATCCCCAGCATCCCCTTTTCAGGCTCCTTCTCCTCCGAGTTCCCCTCCACGTAATATCCCTATGGCAGGAGCAAATCCCCCTATGACCAGAATGGAGGTCATTATATCCGCTAAGTATGCGTCCCTCGTGTTACCTCAGCCTCTCAATGCCCTCCCAGTAGACAGTTACCTTAAACAGCTTCCCAAGTTTACAGGCGAGGGGGACATAACTGCAGAAGAACACTTAGAAGCATTTCACAGTTTTACAGATGATAATGTTATCATGCATGCAAACGTATGGATGAGGATTTTTGTCCATAGCCTTCAAGGCGAGGCTAGAAAATGGTTCAAGGCCCTACCCCCTGGATCTATTGATGGGATCGAAGCTTTGGATAGTGTCTTTTTGAGACAGTGGGGAGATAAAAAAGACTTCATGTATTACATGACAGAGTTTGGGTCTTTGAAGAGGAAAGAAGGGGAGTCTGTCTCCGACTTCTCCAAGAGATTCAATAAAATGTACAATAAAATCCCTACTGAGATAAAACCCTCCGAAGCCTCTGCAAAGATCACTTATGCTAGCGCCTTTGACCCCGATTTCTGCCTCCTATTGAGGGAAAGAAGAGCCACTACTCTGGCCCACATGCAGGATGCAGTCATGGAGGTAGAATCTAACATATTGGTTGTTGACCGACTCAGGAACACTGCTGGTAGAAACATATCCAGGCAGAGGCCTGAAGCTTCCCCATCCAGTCCCTCTCCCTTACCCCTTCAGCTAGATGAGACAACTAGAGTACTAAAATCACTTTCTACTAGAATGGAAAGATGTGAGTTAGAAGGGAAGCCATGTACAGAAATCCCCAGAATGCTGATGGTAGAGGTTTCAAGAGACCTAATAACAATGGACCACAGGCTTTCGCAAGGGAACCAAAGGGGAAAGACAGGGAAGATCAAAGGATCCAATCCCCTCTCCAAAATAACTTGGTTACTCATGAGGGAGGGGAGGACATAGACGAGTTTGACCCCGAGATTCACTGTGTTGAAGAAGCTCCTCCTTTTCCCCATTTGACTCAATCTGCATATGAAGAATCCTTGATGAGCATTCAAATTCATGAGTTAGGTAAGGGAGAAAAGGCCGGTTACACCTCTAACAGATACAATCTTAGGTCAAGAAAGAAAGAAGGAGACTTTGACAGCCAAGACCAGCCTCTCATTGTAGAAAGGTCTACTAAGTCTGCAACAACCACTACTAAAGAAAAGAAAGCTCAGAATGCTTCGTTGGCAATCAAAGAACCTGTCTCTGAGTAAGGGAAGCTCCTAACCCTGTTTCCTCCTTTAATTTTGAGCATGAAATTCAAAAGATCATAATTCCCGTTCCCCTTTCTGAGATAGTTAAAAATGAAGACTTCAAAAGGTCCCTCTCCAAGCTGCTACAATCTGAGTCCCCCCAACCTCCCTCCAACTCAGTGAATCTCCAAGACGAAAAGCTAGCAGTTGTCCTAGGGCCCATGGTAGAAGATAGAGATGATTCATCCCCTCCCTTCTACACATCCCTGAACATACATGATAAAGTTTTTCATAACTGCCTCATGGACTCAGGGGCTTCCCATAACCTTATGCCCAAAATAGTAATGGAAGAGTTGGGACTGGAGGTGACAAAAGATTATCATGATTTGTATTCTTTCGATTCAAGGAGAGTGCAGTGTCTAGGAGTCATCAAAGACCTGGTGGTTTCTTTGTTTCAGCTGCCCATGAAGAGTGTGGTCATGGATATTGTGGTAGCTGACATTCCCCCCAAGTTTGGCATGTTGTTGTCAAGGTCTTGGATTAAAAGACTTGGAGGAACGTTACATATGGATTTCACATATCCCACCATTCCGGTTTTTGGAGGGGAACACGGGAGGTTGTACAAAGAAGCCCAGCTAGCCTACATTGTCAGTGATGAAGCAAACCCCACTAAACACCCCATCTTTGCACTTGACACCGACTTAGGGTCTAGTTTGTTACAGATCACTGGAACTCCTGAGGTCCCTCTACAGATAAGAAAGAAGTCCATTCTCAATCAGCAGATACCTCCTCCAACCACCTCTGTTTGGAAAATGTTCTTTGACAGAGCTTCCTCCAGTATAGGCGCAGGCGTTGGAGTGATTTTCATATCACCCTGTCAAGAGACCATATCCCTGTCATACAAGCTGGAATTTGAAACTACCAACAATGTGGCGGAATATGAGGCTATTGTTTTGGGTATGAGGGCTGCAAAAGAAATGGGAATTGAAGAGGTGTCAGTGTTTGGAGATGCAGAATTGATAATCCAACAGGTCAGGAATGTTTATCGGGTCAAGCATCCTCGGCTCAGGAGTTATAGAAATGAGGTATGGGACCTGATTGATAATTTCTTCTCAACTTTCAACATTACTCTTGTCCCAAGGAAAGAAACTACCTCGGCTGACTCCTTAGCGGTCTCGGCTAGTCTGTTTAGGGTCCCTCTACCACCGAAGATCCATGGTGAGGTCAAAATAATATACAGACCATCCATCCCGGACAATGTAAAGCATTGGGAGGTATTCAAGGATGATCTTGAAATCAAAAATTTTCTTTAGTCCATCGATGAGTTTTCGGCATTTCACATTGATCAGGATCCTGATTCCAAAGGTGATCCTCCCTCTGAGGTATTCTTGAATAAAATCATTAATCACCAGATTATTCAGCTACCTAGCAATCACATTCCAAGGGGGCTAGTCCCTTTAGAAAAGTTGTTCGACAAGAATGATGTGGCAGTAAAGGGTGGTGTTTCAAATAAAGATGTTGATACATCCGAATGCAACATTGGCACACAGGAAGAGCCTAAGTTTATCAAATTATCAAGCAGCCTGACCAGTGAACAGAGGGCGAAATATACTGAGTTATTAAAGGAATTTGTTGATGTGTTTGCATGGGCCTATGAAGACCTCAATACTTATGACACAACTTTCATTGAGCACAAGATCCCACTGAAAGAAGAGGCTAAGACATTCAGGCAGAAGCTGAGACAGATAAATCCCATGTTGCTACCTGTCATGAAGAAAGAAGTGAAGAAATTGCTAGATGCCCAAATCATCGTCCCCTTGAGATATTCCGAATGGGTGGCCAATTTGGTCCCAGTAAGGAAGAAAAGTGGAGAAATCAGACTCTGTGTCGATTTCAGGAACCTGAACAGGAGCTCAAGGAAAGACAATTGCCCCCTACCCAATATGGAACAAATACTGCAGAGGGTAACTGGTGCATCCAGGATATCCATGATTGATGGTTTTTCTGGCTATAATCAAATATCTGTCATACCTGAGGACAGAGAAAAAAAGGCCTTCACCACTCCTTGGGGCACATTCATGTATGCCAAAATGCCTTTTGGATTGATGAATGCAGGGGCAACATTTCAGCGAGCCATGGACATATCTTTCATCGGGGAGAAAGATAAGTTTGTGGTAATCTATCTGGATGACATAACAATCTTCTCCAGGTCTGACAGAGAGCACTGCGGTCATCTGAGAAAAGTTTTTTTGAAGTGTCATAGGTTTGGCCTATCCTTAAATCCTAGAAAATCTTTGTTTTCTATGAAGGAGGGGAAGCTATTAGGCCATATAGTATCAGAAGAAGGAGTAAGGATTGATCCTAGCAGGGTAGAGGCAATTCAAACCCTGTCACCTCCTAGATCCAAGAAGGAAGTTCAAGCCTTTTTAGGGAAGATTAATTTCTTGAGGAGATTCGTCTCAAATTTTTTTGAGTTGGTAAAACATATCACAGCCATGCTCAGGAAGGGAAATGAAGTGAAATGGACTGTTGAACCCAGGGGATCTTTTATCCAAATAAAAAGGGCATTGACTGAGGCACCTGTGTTGATCAGTCCTGACTATTCCAAAGAGTTCCTAATTTTCTCTTTTGCTTCTTTCGATACAATAGCAACGGTCTTGTTGCAGAAAAATGAGGAGGGGTGAGAACAACCCATTGCCTTTTTCAGCAAGGCATTAAGAGATGCGGAGATCAGTTATGAAATCATGGAAAAACAGGCCTATGCCTTAGTAAAAGCTCTCAAAGCTTTCAGAGTCTATGTCCTGCACTCAAAGGTGACTGCATACGTTCCTTCAGCCTCTGTGAAGGACATCCTTGTACAACCTGACATAGATGGGAGAAGAGGTAAGTGGATTTCTAGGATCCTAGAGTTTGATCTGGAGATCAAACCCACTAATTTGATAAAGGGACATGGTTTAGCCAAGCTGCTGGCTAAATCCAATTGCAAAGCCTTGGGGATTAGCTTCATCAATGCTTGTTCAGAAAATCCGCAAGCTGAGTCATCCAATAAGAATTCTCAGGGCGCCTTATCACTAGCAGCATGCACCTGGTACAAGGATATCTTGTACTTTTTGCAAGAATTGAAGCCTCCTGATGGAATGGGAAAAAGCAAGGCGAGAGATTTAAAGCTCAAGGCGGTCAGATATTGCCTCATTGACCAAGCCTTGTACTGGAAAGACCCTCTAGGGGTATTTTTAAGGTGCCTAGACCCACAAGAAGCCCAGAAGGTTATATTTGATTTCCATAATGGCCTTTGCGGGGGGCATCATTTTTGGAAGACCACAGCTCATAAGATCCTCAGGGTTGGATATTACTGGCCTACTTTATTCGCTGATGTCTGCAGAGAAATCAGAGCTTGCATCAAATGCCAAAAGTTCTCAGGAAAGCAACATCTCAGATCACTGCCATTAAAGCCAATAGTAGCTTCGGCACCTTTTCAGCAGTGGGGGTTGGACTTCATTGGAGAAATTCATCCTCCCTCAAGCGGTCAACACAGATGGATCCTGACTGCGACAGACTATTTCACCAAGTGGATAGAAGCTACCCCTACCAGGAGTACTTCTCACAAAGTAATTATCAGCTTCCTGGAGGATATCATAGCCAGATTTGGTTGTCCCAACAAAATCTTCACCGACAATGCCGCCTCTTTCAGGTCTGAGCCTTTGGTCAATTTCTGTGAATAGTTTGAGATTTCACTGATCCACTCTAATCCCTATTATCCTCAAGGAAATGGATTGGCGGAGTCTTCCAATAAAAGTCTGATCAAGCTCATTAAAAAATTATTGGAAGACAATAAAAGGGCTTGGGATTCAAAGCTCAAATTTGCTCTATGGGCTGACCGGGTGACAACAAAGAAGTCTCTAGGCATCTCACATTTCCAACTTGTTTATGGAACAGAGGCTATTTTTCCTACCCAGCTCGCTCTATCTGTGGCAAAATTTCTCCAGGACCTTGAAGAAGAGCTCGACCATATGACTAGGAGGATTCATCAGATGGTGGAAGTACAACAGATTAGGGAAAAGTCCATGAACAAGGCCTACCATCATCAGCAGAAGATCAAGCAAACCTTTGACAGGAAGAGCAAAAAGAAAGTTTTCGAGCTGGGTGATCTGGTGCTCAAATGGGATGCGCCCAGGCAGGATAGGGGCAAACACAGTAAGTTTGATGCCCTCTGGTTTGGGCCTCTCAATATTTCTAAGGTATTTTCAAACAACACTTACAGGTTGCAGGATTTGGAAGGTGAAGAAGTTTTTGATGGCCCAATGAATGGGCATTTCTTAAAAAAATGTTTTTTGTAAGCCGCAGGCGGCTTCTTTTGTTTTGTAAATATTGTTTTATGTTTTCTGTTTCGGCTTAATAAATGACTCCATGGCCCAACAGCAAGGCACTGACTCTGCAAAAATAATCCTTAGAGCATCGCGGGGATGACTCTATCCACCATGGAGCCTAATGTTAGCGACATTTCTTGTCCTAGGCACAAGAGTATTCAGGTCTGCAAGATGCACGAGAAGCGCCCGAGAGCAGCGTGGAAAAATCTCATTTTAAGGCTTCCAAGCACGTAAGAGGGCGAAGTTATTTTGTCGACGGTCCAGATTCATCCATAAGGGAATATCAACGGTCATCGGGATATCAAGGCTACCAAGTTAACCGATATATAGTGTCAGAGAAAGCACCTATATTTCAAGACTAAATTCGGGTCGTCCGATCCAGAGACACATAGTGCGAGATCTAGTCAGCATATCGGCATTCGGGAATTCAGAGGGTGAAATTCCATCATCTTCTCACATCTCAAAACCCCGAACCTCGGAGTGCCGAAAGCGCCTAGAGTCAGGCCCGCATTGTCGCGAAGCAGTCTCAGCCGCTCATCCAAAGGGACACCTGGTGCACGATTAGGCTCCTCGCCTTTTCGCTCATCGTGATTTCAAGGCGCAAGGAACAGCTCCATCATATTCCCGATGCGCGAGGTGCCAAGAGCGTCCAGGACCCAGGCCCACAACATCACCGAGTAAGTTCAGGACCGTCAGATCTGGGAGAGATGCGTGGTGCCCGATTAAGCCATCTCGGCGTTTCACTCATCACAACTGTGAATAAGCAAGGATTAACTCCTTCTATTCGTGAATGCCGAAAGTGCTTTGGGAATAGACTAAGGGTCACAGCCCATGGTCACTTGGGAAAGAAAGGAGTTGTGAAAAAAGGGGCCAAAAGTGTCGAGTCTAGTCGCCGAAAGGATCATCGTGATCTCCATGCGCCATCTGTTTCAACCTCGATCCTGGTTTTTCGCCTAGAGTAAATGAAGATGAGAAGGGGTAGTTGAAACCTCTCCTCAGGTATTAAGTGTAAAGTATGGATAATCTGGCAAGCGGTCTTCTCGAGAGGGTCTTGTGTACCCATTTTTCTAAAGAATCCATGCCGAGTCCTCGACCAGCCAGAGGAAGTCTGCACATGCTAGCTCAGCGCTTAATGGCTCAGCTACTTCCCTTGCAGGGGCCATGCGCAGTTAAGGTGGTGTCTGACAAAGAATATCCATCTGAATTTGGCTGAGGGGACACCAAGCCTTGGGTGACCGAGCATGCCTCTGTTAGGCGATTTTTATCTAAGTATATAAACTCAGTCTTTGTATTTTGTAAGGGATCGATGGTTGAGCGAGGCTCCTGGTGGTGAAACTTTAATGAAGCACTGTTATTCTGGTTATGCCTAGACTCTTGAGACTTCTTGTCTTATGAATGTCAGATTCTTTTACGTCTTTGTTTACACTGTGTTAGAACGACTCAGAATTGGAGAATCCAGTCGAGTTGTAACTGTTATAGGATGATGTAGATTGGATCACTGTAACAGTTGCATTGTTTCTAATTGGTCCTTGTGATTTTCTTAGCGCTGAACGACTTGGAATTGGAGAATCCAATCAAGTCCCCCTTTCAGTTTCTCGAAGACCTGAACCAAAGGATCTTGCATTCATAGTTTTTCTTCTACAAATTACTGAAAGGCCTGTTGCCTGAGGTATTTTTTCCACTTCTCTCATCAAGTCTTCAACCTGCTCATTTTAAAATCACCTCACTGACTGAAGTTAGATCAAGACCTCCTTTGTTTCTCACATGCCAGACCCAGTCCCTGAGTTAGAGTGATATCTTCCTGAGTCTCTACCCATTTGATCACCCCTTAAAACTATCATGACATAAAACTGATGGGCGTCGGGTTCTTCTCCTGCTGCAATCCAGGAGTGACTTTCGTCGTGAACACCTTCTTCCGCGGCTCTTCCTATTTTCGCCTCCTCGCGGTGAGATGTTACTTTTTCCATCGGTAGAGGGGAATCTCCTTGGGGGTCCTTGGGGATGCTGGCTGTGAGTAGGAATGAATCTCAGTTGTTTCCCAATTTCCTCAACTCCTCAACTATCAACAATTTAATCAGCGAAACATGAGATAGTTTATTCTTCAGCTGGTATGTTTCAGCCCGGACGTTGTCTGCCATTCTCGGAGGCTTTGGTGCAAGAAGAAATGCATATTTAATGGTCTCCTTCATATGAAATGCATCAAAACTCTGATGTGATGTGGGTGTATTATGTAAAACCTTCCTTCACAGGTGAAATATTTCCTAATCGCTCTCAAAAGCTTCTGAAAAGGCTACTGCAGATATCTACTTAGAACACCCGTTTCGAATTTCCCATTTAAACAGTCTGGTTTGATTAATTCCTCGTAACATAGTGCTTCCAAAGGCATGCCTTTAGACCACCTTTCACCACGCGGAGGGATCTTTGTTGTGGCTAATGGAGTTTCCTCAGTTTGATGGAGTTTCCTCCGTTACCTGGAAAGTGATTCCTGCGATTACCATGCGAAACCCATTGAATATGAGTGTGAACTGCTCTGCCAATTTCACATTGAAAACTTGGATTTTCCTACAAAATACCATGCATCTGACCTGTTCAAAATATGCTCTGACATCCGGATCTTCATTTACCAATGTTAATTTTTGAGTTTTGGGCCCCACATTCCTGCTACTTTGTGAACCTTTCCTTATGTTTTGGGATGTTTCCATGGTGCAACGCGTATTTGTTCTACGCGCGGTAAATTTAGCACAGACCCAAGGAAGTAATCTTGATTGACATGAGTTTGTGATGATGTTGAAGGCAATCGACTTTCCATCCACGAGAAATTCAGGGCTCACGGGAATAATTACAGACAGAGCATAAACTTGGTTGGTGAACATAATACATGCAGAGCAACCAAAATTTATAACTGGGTAGGTGAGAGATGGAATCGTGCCAGGGGACATTGAATCCATGGTGACTGGAGGTTTTGAAGCAAGCCAAATATTTTCGCAGCATGTCGGTGCGACGTGTACACTTCAAAGTGTGTAAAGTACAGCTAATAAGAGCTGCAGAGTATATGTGATATGAGCACTGTGATTTTTCATTCTTTCTGACTTCATAATGAGTTGATGATGGTCACTTCGTCTACCGACGTGACTTCTATTTAACAATTTTCCTCGACCTTTGGCAGGTAAAACCTTCTCTTCTGACAAGACCTGACTCTTTGGAAAAATACCTTTACCACTTACACATGCTTTTATTCTGACATCCCTTCCCGACTCCAAGGGCCAACCAGCTACTTGCTGACTTCGACCCATTTGTTGTTCAGTACCTGACCTCACACGCTTTGACACACGGACCGTGACCCGACTAAGACTGACTCTAACTGAAAAAAAGATGGCACTAACACTAATTATGTTGTTATTCTCGATTAAATTGAAAATAACTTGATAACAACTCTAAATTTAACACACCTTAGTAGGTGATTCCCACGCTTTAGGGATGGAAGAGGTCTAGCTCAAGAGAGGAGTCCCTGATAACCTCAAGGGATTGGAAAGACGGGATATGGTATATCCTAGAGAACCCTCTCACAGGTTACCTAAGTCAAAAGGTCTATGTCTATAGAATCGAGGAAAAGAGAAGAGATTTGGGTACCTACTTGGAACAAGAACAAATATATCATGTATATAGCTATTTCCAAGTACCAATATGATAGTAAAACCTCAAATATAGTAGAGAGTGAAAACATATAATAGTTTATACAAAATTGTAGCAATATAAATATTTACAACAACAATTGGTAATTTGTAATAGCCACAATAAATTTATCTAAAATTACAAGATAAGACAGTGAAAACTTAACATTTATTCAAGAGATCAAATACCTCTTGTCACAAGCAATGAAACTAATGCCTTTTGGGATTATGGAGTCAATTACAACAACAATATAACTTGGAGAAATAAATGATGATAGAAATATTCTAAGGATGACGAGATTAATTTGAGGAGATAGCACTTTAGAGCCTCAAACTTCTAGTCTCAAAATATAAATTTTCTATAGAGCAAGTTGTTTTGGGCTCTAGCGAATTCTTCTTATTCCTTAGACTCTTGAAATATATAGCAACAAGTTTCTAGAACAAGAATTCTAAAGTGCTATCACTTTAGGGATTTATAATCCTACCATAAACAATATTCTCTTGACAATTTAACAAGTGAAAAGATCTAGAGAGAGGAAGAAACACCTTATGTTCCTCTCCTAGGGTTTCAAGCAAGAAATTTCATAATCTTCAAAATGAACAAGTAAAATTTATCATAAACATACAATGCATGAAATTAAAATTGCATATTTTACTAACTTCACCAAGAATAATCAAGAACAAACCTTAGCTGCATATTTTTCCACCATGAACAATCCAAGATACATTCAAAATAAATCCTCCAAGAGATGGAGAACGAAGTAAAAGAGAAAATGTTGCCACTAGGTCTAAAATCTCAAATCTACTCCTCTTGTGTGTGGAAGAGTTGAGATGAAAAATGAAAATGGAAAGACCTCTATTTAGATTAGGCCTTGCAAACCATATTTTTCCACTTTTAAATTCAAATTGAAAATATAAAGAGGGTTGACCTCACACTTTTCCCTTTAAAATTACAAAAATTCAATTTTACCCAAAATAAACCATAAACGGGTGATGTCATCCCTCTTTAGGGTGACGTTGAGCTCCAAGAAGGAAACATTAATGTTGTTAGGTGGGATTTTTTGATTCCTAAGGCCATATCATGCCATCAACTGCCAAAACAAGGTGCCATGTGTCTTCCTCCATCAATACATCATCTCCATCAAATTCTATCCCTCTAAATGGTGATGTTTTTATAGTGCAATTTGTAGGTTGGGAAAATCCCGACCCAACCACAAGGAAAGTGATACAACTTGGGAATCCTACACCCAATGTCACCTCGATGTAGGTCCCGCACTTCAAGGGTGACTAGGTCACTCTAGGGAGGCGATCTCGGTGACCCTAAGGGGATTGAGATGAAGATGGAGGGAAGTGGAAGTAAATACTTTATAGGTCAATTCTAAGTGGAATGGAAGGTAAGTCGAGATGCCTTGCAAGTCAAGTAATTGTTGCCCCACAGGTATAGTATTTTTTTGGATGATTGTACCTGTCCGAGACACAATAAAACACACTTTGCAATGATATATGTTAGTTGGATCAGAAAGTTAGTCTTGTTATACTTAGTTTGCAGCAGCATATATCAACTTATATCAACAAACAAACACCATAAATCAGCTTATAAATATCTAGATTAGTTAGGTAAATCAACATCAAACTTAGCAATAAATATAGGCTGAAAATTGGCACTAAGAAGCTAGATAAGATGGTTGTTGTAAACATGTGTTTTATGCAGAAAATTTCATCCTTATGGTTGTATAATTCAGTGTCAAGCAGCTGCAAAATTAACCATGAAAAGTTGCCCAGAACTATCTCAAAAGATGTGCCTAGGTTAGTAGGTTAAACTAGAAAAGTTAGAGGGTTAGTCTAGGGTTAGTTTGTGAGATATTAGTGGTTAGGGTTAGAGTTTAAAACCATCCCTAATTTATTTAGGTTAGTTTTACTACATAAATAAGAATTTGTCAGATAAAGAGGACGTCCTAAGGGAGGAAGAATCCCCAAGGCATCAAGATCATTATCCAAAAGAGACAACTTCAAAACTTGAAATTTGTACATTTACCAAGGCAACAATTTATTTCTCCCATGCAATAAGTAAATGACTAGTTCCTTTAAGAAAGGGTTAATGGATTCAAGTGAATATGAATAGGCTATATAGGCTACTTCCTTTGGGGTGTAAACCCTTTTACTCCCCAAGGCAAGCTTCTCTTAGCTAGGGTTTTAACTAGGAGGGTGAATGCAATTATACTCTTGTTAGTAAACCCTTATGAAGCAATATTCCCTTAGCAATAAAATGGTGGAAACAAAAGTAGGGGTGTATTCCCTTATACTCCCTACTTGGATCAATAAAATAGAACCTTTAACTTGCACAAATGATAACACAATGAAATAAATGGCACCTTCAAGCATTAAGAGGCAATAAAAGCTAGACTAACCACCAAAAAAGCAATGAAGAAAACCTTCCAAGTCTAGTGCACCATCTCCATCAACCATAACCAATACATAGCCATAAAAAAAAGAACAATAGAGATATCTATCCAAATATAGAAAAAATTTCATTCCAAGAGCCTCTCACAATGGAGAGTTGTGTTTCAAAATGAAACATTATGATCTCTATTTATACTAAAAGTAGCTAACATAGTTTGTCCACAAATTAAGGAGTAAAACACAATATTAGGAGTCAACAACCCTAATCTTTCCCCATTAACAAAGTAACATTAAACAATTTCCTTAAAATTGCACTTTTTGCACAAATTAAACCCTAATTTAGGAGGACGTCACCCCTTTAGGGGACGTTTTTCCACTTTGAGGAAATCGTTGGTGTTGGAGAAGCATGTATGGGCCTCAAAATTTCATGTTTCAAGAATATAGGCACTCATATCATGGTGAATACCTTATTCACCTCAAAACTTCCATCTACTAAAGAGTGGCACCTCACCACCATGCCCTAGACCCCAAGATCATGACGTCAAGCTCAAAGGTGAGACATTTTTCCCCTCCTGGAAAAATTGTTTGGCAAGAAAGGGGTGGGCTAGGTTGTCCAAGTCATAATCAAGGTCATCCAAGTTTTATCTCTCACATCTGGCATGCGGTCCCCTAGCATCCAACTTGTGTGCTTGTAGCCCCATGGAAGCCCAAACTAGGAATGCTCTGTTGGATTACTGAGAGGGGGGGTGAATCAATAATAGAGCATTTATAATCCTTTTTAAACCAAATAATCTAAGTTTTATATCAATGTATAATTATCATCCAATAATTAGCAATGAACAAATGAACAATCATACATATACACAGTACACCAGTGTTTTACGTGGAAACCCAAAGCGGGAGAAAACCACAGAATGTTTTTTCTTATATGTCTTGAAGAATTACATTCAATGGAAGCACCAACTTCATTTGTTTTCTAGCTGCAATAGGAAGGAGGCTCCAACCCCCTATTTTCTCAGGCTACAACTTGATGGAAGCTCCAACTCCCTAATTCTCTGGCTACAATCAGAAGGAGGCTACAACCCCCTATGTTCTCTGGCTACAACTGGAAGGTGGATACAACCACTTGTCCTTGCCCCGTCCAACCACCTTGAAGTAAAAGTAGAATGATGGAACCATTGTCACACTATCACTATAAGATATATCATTGTAAACCTGTACCAATAAACCTTAACCATGCATCAACATGTACCTCAACCTGTACCATAAACAAGTGCATAAACCATGCACCAACCTATACCAAACAACCTGTAATCAACTTGTACCATACACAAGTGCAACCAACCATGTACCAAGTATGTACCAATAATGTGTCAACTACTCATAAACTATGACTCATCAATATGTACCAACATCATCAACTATACACCTCATGTATCTGCCAACTCATCAATTACTTGTCTCAACCATGTACCCAACTTGTACCTCAACCAAAATCCCTTATAAATTTCATCATCCAAATATGATTTGTATCTCTGTAATAGACTTGGTTTATATGATCACATACCTGCAAACCTTCCTTAACTTTAACAACAACAGACTAGCATTTTCATCAAACTTTTCTTTAGTCTCACATGACTAGTTTTGGATTAGTCAACAACCCTAACTTGAAATAATCATAACTTTGTACATGTAATGAATAAATATCTGAAACTAATACACAATTTTATTTAGTGTGTTTTATTCAATTCCTCCAGGTGTCACTACTTGGAACCTCTCAGAAAAGGAGTTATAGCAAAAATGGCATACTTTTCTAAATTTTGGTTTATTCTAAAGAGCGACCTTGTAGAGCGTGCCCTGCATGGAATATTTGTTGAATAGATATGAAATGTTACAAATAATATTAAATACTATACTATAACCAACACAATTGGTCTTACTGAATCTGGATCTGTTATGAAGAAGTTATGACGTTTTTACCTGAAACACTTGTTTTAGACTAGTTTTAAGACTAGCCACAAACCCTATTTTCCACGGAGTGTAACTCCAAAACTAAAACGACCCACAAGATGAATTTTTTACCACATATACTTGGATATGTTTCCTCAATGGCATAGAAATTTCACGGTCTGAATCATTCTAGAAAAAAAAAATATTGCAAAAATGGTGAGATGACTTGTAAATAACATACCTTAGAAAGCATCATCAAAAGAATTTATCCTTCCTTGAATTTCAGCCTTCTAGAATTTATCCTTCCTTGAATTTCAGCCTTCTTTTCTTCACTTTCCCTCAGAAATTAGACTTAGATATCCTTTGATCACCTCAGACACCTATAGGTATTCAATATTCTCAAGTGTTTCTAAAATGAGAGAGCCTTGCCTCTTATTTATACTCTCCAAGTAGCTTCTTTAAAAACATCTTCTAGGTCACTTTGCCCACTTTCCTTATTTTAGGGTTAACCCACTTCTAATTTCTCCATTAAATTTATTATTTAAATAATTTA
>ML780304.1:504175-525505 GCA_009831015.1 Picea engelmannii
ATGAGGCTACTTTCAGGAGGAAGGGATCCTTGTTGCAATCGTGGATCTAGAGGGATCTCAGTTCATTCAGAAGAACAACACATTGGAAGTGAAGACTCCAAGTTTGATTGTTTTAATTATCATGCCTCTAACCTACATCTCTAAGGTTTCTACATTACAAGTAGGTGTTGTCGCTGTGACAACAATCTGTAAATTGTTTTGATTCTAGATATGTACTCATGAGTCTCCTCTAGGAGATATTCGTGTTTTGTTTCCTTTCAGTTGTTTTCTTGTTCCAATAATTTTAACAACAAAGAAAGATTTTTATCGTTCATACTTTAGAAGGAATGACCTCGCTCAGAAGGATTCAAACTAATTGAGAAAGAGATACAGTACCTTCTTCCTCTTCAGCAATCCAGAGGGAGATAGCCATTGATACAGTTGATCCAGATGTTCTAGTTGATATTCCCAAGGACTTTGCAGTGGGCCATAAAAGGCATGTTTGGGCTTGACAAACTCTGCGAGAGGCAAAAAGACATGCAGTTGATGGAAGTGTCGAGAAATACAAAACAAGACTTGTAGTCAAAGGATTCTCACAAGCAGAGGGAGTGAACTATGATGAGACATATTGATCCAGTAGCCCGATGCACTTCCATATGTACTACCATCCATGATTTGGAAACTACATCAAATAGATGGATTCTTGTTGTGTTTGGGTTTCAGCAAGAGTGTTGTTGATCCAAACCTATACTACTACATTGTTGGTGACGAGAGCCTGATTTTGATGACTTATTCAGGAAGTCATGTTGTTGGATACAAGCAAGCCTCAACTTCTGATTTTGAGATGAAGGATCTAGGTATGATGCACTACTTCTTGGGACAAGAAGTATGATAGAGGACCAGTGAGACTTTTCCTAAATCAAGGAAAATATATAGTGGAGATATTAAAGAAGTTCAGTATGACAGAATGAAAATCCATGTCTACACCGATGGTGATGGATTTGACGAAAAAAATAAATGATGATGATTCATACGAGATTGATCCACATGTGTACCGACAGCTGATTGGATCATTGATGTATTTGGTAAACACCAGACCGGATATATGCTATGCAGTGGATGTTCTTAGTCAATCCATGATTCAGTTGAGACAGACTCACTAGATAGCAGTAAAGCATGTATTGATATATATACGAGGAATAGTTGGATATGGCATGAGATATGCCTCCAGTGTGAACTTGAGTTTGCAGGGATATGTCGATACAGATTGAGAAAAGAGTATAGTGGATCGGAAGAGCACATTCAGTTGTTGTTTTACCTTGGAGTTGACCATGGTTTCCTGGTGCAACAGGAAACAGAGATCTGTGGCTTCTGACAGATTTATTTGATCATGAGATGGATCCTATTATTACTTGTGATAACCAGAGCTTTGTGAAGCTCTCTGATAACCATGTGTTTCATGATAGATCAAAACACGTTGAGATAAAATATCATTATATCATAGACATGTTGTAGAGGAAATAAGTACACGTGCAGTACCTTCCTACACATGAGAAGATTGTAGATATATTCACCAAATTGCTTGCCAATACAAAGTTCGAGTACTTCTATGAGAAACTAGCTTGGTAAAAATTACCTCCCTGGCTAAGAGGGAGTGTTGATGATTATAGTCGAGACAAAGTTCGAATACTTTCATGTGAGACTTGGCTTGATGGAGAATGCCTCCCTAGCTAAGAGGGAGTGTTGATGATTACAGTTGCGTGAGAAATCCTCCATGACACAGACCTAAGAGAGAGCCCCTGAGTTGGGTGTGTGGTTCATATCTGAGACAGAACTCGAACGTTGTGCTGACCTCCTCCTTACAGAGAGTTGAGAAGAACTCCAGATGATTCTCCTGTGACACGCAGTGAGATAGAGACATGCACATCCCTGTGGATGTGCCCCTAGTGGTTGAGCACTAGTGGGTGTATGATATCCCTTGCTATATTTTTCAAGATTCAGACTTACCTGTAACCCTATTTGTAATGTAAAGGGTACAGATCGGCCCCGCCTTAATGTAAAAGATAATTAATATGGTAATTATTAATTATATTTTGAGTTATTGAGGTCGCCCTTATTGTGCTAATAGACACATCATTGATTTGACAAGTCTTATATAAATAAAGGTAAATCCCCATTGAGGAAACACACTTATGATTGTGTCAACTCATGATTTTAGAATTTGTTGTCTGAAATTATGAAAATTACAGCACCCTCTTGTGTGCTAGGTTTGGTGATGGTGTGGGAGGTCTTTCTCTTGAATAATATAGTAAAGGATTGACTGGGTTTTCTTCCCTTGTTGAGAAGGTTTTCCCAGGAAACTTCTTGTGTTCTTGTGCATGGTTATTCTTCTTGTGATATTGGTTTGTTGTAGTATTTATGGCTCAAGGAAAATTAAGCAAAAAATTTAAAGAGAATATATGAGCCATAGCTCATTGAAAACTCAACAAAATATTTGGAAAAGTTGGTTGCTTGTGATGTTTCTATTAGGGATTTTTATTGGAGTGTTTCTTTGTGTATTCATACTTATTTTTTTTTAGTATCACTGCTTTTGGATCATTGATTCAGAGTGGTTGACCAAATGCTTTGTTGTTCAGGAAGGACCCATGTTCTTTCTCTTGAAAGCGTTGAGCCGCCTCCTAGAAGGCATAGGTTTTTATACCACTGGTTCGCCAAACTAAATGCATGAGACTTTTATGAACATGAAAATACCCCACAATGGAAAAAACTGTGCATAATAATGATATGGCCAAAGTTCTTGAGGATACCAACTAAGGGATCCCTACCCAAGGGGGTTCTTGTGCTTTTATTTTCTTTGGAAACGTTGGTTCCCCCTTGATGGTCACTTTGAACATTCTTGGTTTGAATTTAGGACTACCATTTTGGACCACTCCAAATGTACTGAATTATCTTGATACTTATTAGATAAGAACCTTATGTCAAGGGCATCATACGGATGTTGATCCTTCACCTTCGACATCCACAAAATTTACTTCTCCTCCCTCTTCTAGTGAAATTCTTTCTATGAGTAACCAAAAGTCTAAAAGGAATAGGAAGAGGAAGACTAAGAAGAATAAATCACCAACCTCTACTAGTCATGTTAGAGACATTTCACCATCCTCTGCAATTCATGCCGGGGAAAGAAACCAACCTGTCTTAGTCATGCTAGAACCACAAGCCCAGTCACTGCAATTCATACTGGAAGAAATGTCCAACCTATAAAATTCATGTTGGAGATGGGTAATAAACCTCTGCAAGTCATGTTAAAAACCAACACCCTATTAAATTTAGATTTTTTATTAGGTTTGTTATCCCCTCGCCTAAGGATAACTAAGGAGATTATGTCTTGAATCCCACAGGTCCTAGACATGGAGTACCGAGAGCCATATTGACTTGAGACTGGACCTGGAGGGCCCATCTTTCTTCTTCAGCGCCTCCATCTTGTCAGTAGTAGTAGCATCCATCCCATCAGCCTGGTCCTCCAGCAGCAGTGGTTCTTTCTCCATGAGGTAATGATTTCGGGTATCATGGTATGTGTCACTCTGATTCTCAAAACATTAGAATATGTGCATTTAATTATTTTTGCTTCATGACGTGTGCTTTGACTTTATGCCTTTCCACTTGTCCACACTTGGGGAAATGAAAGGATTCCCTAGCAAGTTGGTTCCCTTAGGATTTGAGTTTCCATTAGGTGGGTTCATGAAATTCCATCATCCATTCCCACCCTACTTATCACTTTTCATAATCTTCCCTCTCATCCATCCCCGGCATTGGTTCAGGCACTGGTTTTCCAAGCTAGCAAAGGGTTGTACCTTACCTTGTGGGAAGAAGGGGCTAAAGGCCCAGAGGGTAAAATTAGTTGGAAAAAGATAAAATCCAAAGAACAAAACCTTCAGATGTTTCGCCTAGGGATCCCCAAGAAATCCATAAAAGGCTTCTCAACAAGAAATGGAGGGACCCATAAAATAATAAAATCAAGACCTAGTTGGAGGATAGGGGGTCTCATCACAAGCTAGTGTATTAGGTCCATGGGCATGTAGCGGTATGACACTAGCATTCAGCTAGTCACCATGCCAGGGTAGTGGCTCTTGGTGGCATATCCAAGAGAAAGGGGTTCTCATCACGAGCCAACATTCTCATCTCCTCGAACTGCTTGTGGGTAACACTGTCACCATTGGTCACCACTCCAGAGTAGTGTCCCCCAGCTATTCTCTTGAAAGAAAAAGAAATAAGATAAAAAATTAAAAGGCATTAAATAGGCTTGGAAACATTTGCATCCATGACAATGTGCATCTCACCCTCTTTAGAGGAACCCATAGGTAAGCGATACATTTCCCTGTCATCACTGCACACATTTTTCAAACATCACCATATGACCTCAAACACTTACATGACCTGGATTTTTCTTCACCTGGAAACATCCCACGTCCAATAAGAATTATCCCAATAGGACCTTCTAAAACCCTCTCCAAACCTGGCTTGTAGAATATCATAACGTCTTTGAGCACTTGTCTAGGAAAGGGGGGTTTTATGCACATGTTTAGATAAATTGATTATTGGACATAATTGACATTGTTATGATCCATGTGAATTATGAGCCCATGGAGGGCATACTTGTTTTTTTTGTAGGGCCACACCTGATGGATAGGTACACATGGGGAGATGATTAGTTCGGACCTCCATCGGGCTAAAATCCCACAAGATGGAGGACGTTCCACCAGAGCTATCCTGGCATCCCTAGACCCAGGGGGGTCTTTCCCTTCCACTATGATGTTGGCCTTGGAAGGCCCATGACATCTCCTATGTGACCCTTAAAGTCACCCAACGTTTGATGGACACGATGGAGGTAGTTGTGTACCAAGTGGCACATGTGGCTTGATCCAAAGGCCTTGGGAGGCCCAATGTTTTTCTCCTGGAGGCTAGTGTTTCACCTATGAGGCCCAACGTCACCCTAGAAGGGCATGACATCACCTCTCTTGATTTATTTAGGGTTTAAATTTGTCATTTTATGTAAAAACCTCGATATTTCATGTAAACTGGCCATGTCGGCCTTATTGACCTAATTTTGTAAATTAAAGGTCATTTTCACTGTATAAATAAGGGTTTTTTCCCTTGTATTTTTCATCATCTTTCACTCACACAAGTGAGGTCTGAAATTTGCACCCTACTTAGAGTTTATTGGCTGAAATTTTAGGCGCACTTCTTGGAGGAGGTTAGATTTGGTGTTTCTTGGCATTTTTCTTGGTGGAAAATCTTCAACTAGGCTTATTTATAGATTACTCTTGGTGGATGTAAGTGAATTTCTGCAATCCTTCTTTGTTTTGAATGATTATGGTATATTTAATTTGAATTTATACTAATATTATGAAATTTCTAGTTTAAAACCCTAGGAGAACAAGCACATGTTATTGTCCTTGTCTTATCAATTTTTCACCTACTAGATTGTGCTAGAAACCCTAATTTCTTGAAGCATTGTGCTAAGTTCAATACCATTTTAGCACCCTAGCATAATTTTCTTCATCAATCCGTCATTTACTCCATCCTTGAGCTAAAGAAGGAGGAAAACCACTAGGTCCTAGGGTTACCAACTTCCTAGTGGCCATTTTCCTCCAAGGGTTTAGTGATTGAGGCCTTGGGTTACCAACACCTCAATCATTGACCTCCTTGTCTCTAGCTCTCAAATTATCATTTGTTCCTTCAAGTTTGTTGCTGAAAAGTGACTCCATTAGCCCTAAAAGGAACTAATTTAGACCTTGAAATTGATTGATTGATGAAACCAACCCTTAAATATTTTACCTCAAGCAACTTACTAACCTTTCCTAACCCTAGATTAGGATAATTCACTAACCTTCTTGTTGTTGTTAAAAAATTAAGCTACAACCATTTATTACAGTTGTAAAAGCACTTAAAAGCAATTGCAAAAGTTGAGTTTTACATTGCCTAATTAGCTTTTTACAACTATTAGTACATTGCTAATATTGGGTTATTATTTTGGGTCTTTGTGAAGCTCTTTTAAGGCATTTATTGTGAAGTTATTATATTGTAAAAATTCATGTTATAAAATTATGTTTTCTTCATCTAGTATCAACTTATTGCTTTTATTGACTAGTCCAAGGTTTATGAAGCACTAACATCAAATTTATACTTGCAAAAGATATTGTTTTCTTGTTGCTTTGTTCTGGGCAGGTACATCTAAGCACATCATTGCTTTGTTGATTAAAACCTTGGGACTTTCTGATCAGTGTGACTTGTGAGAGGGGATACATTTTATTGACACTTTAACCTTTGCCTTCTCAAACCCCCAGTTCACTAGGGAAGTCTCCCCTGGGTTATCATCCCTAAACATAAAGAGGTATCTTATTAAGCTGACAGTGATAGGATAACCTTTTGTTACACCAATTTTCCTCCATTATCCTTTCCCTTTGGGACAAGTACAAATTGCGTGATAACATTTTGGAGTCGATGTCAGGGAACATTGAGTCAATTCTCCTCAAAGACGATACTTCTTGGTAAGCCTTTCCTCAAAATCCTTTAATTTTCAAAGCTTACCTGGTGAATCCACTGAGGGTGATCCCCTCATCCCTTTGATAGTTTCAAGAAAACTATCTGGTGACTCCAAAAACCTTAGGGAGGTACACAAACCCTCCCTAATCCTTTAGAAGAAAGCCTCCCCGAAACTCTCCTATAGTAAAATCATTGTTTGGAGGAAATTTTCCATTAAACATAATGTCTAGCATAGGAACTCATACTGTCAATTCAAACCAAGACAATAACCAAAAGCAATGGTCATCCAAGCTCTCCAAATCGCTAGAAATGATAGCTATACCGGGCTACCCTAGGCAAAAGCCCCCTAAATATGAAAATTGGTTGCCTAAATTCACTGGAAATGATGTGATCAGTGTCAAGGATCACATGATAAATTTTTGGTCCTTCATCCAGCTTCATCCCATCAATGATGATGTTGAAGATATAGCCATGAAATTCTTCTTTGCTACCCTCCATGATGGTGCTAGACGCTAGTACAACTATCTCCCTGATATTAGTATTAAAACCATGGATAGGTTGGAGGAAGTATTCCTCAAAATATGGAGTGTCAAGGAATACCCCAACATTTTTATAATAAGGCTAAATAACCTCATGAAACAAAAGAATGAAACCGTTAGAGAATTCCATGACAAGTTTGAGAATTTGATGCAAAAAAATCCCAGTAAGCCATCATCCGTCTGATAGTTTCCTTCTCTTCCTTTATACCAAATACTTTACAGGTTAGCTAGGATATCTCCTCAAGGATAAAAACCCTCAGACAATCCAAGAATCCCAAGATCTATCTACAAGGATTGAAGACAACCTTTCATCATCTAGAGTCGAGCCTTTCTCATCCCCAAGAGTCATAATGGACATTAAACCTAGGATAGTCCACAATGTTGAACCTGCCTCGGACATTAGTGATAGCCTGGAAAAGTTACAACTAACTGTATATGGCATGGTAAAAAACCAAGAACCGATGATGAATAGGATTTTCAACCTAGAAAGGACTCAACAACAATCCCCTAGGATTCCTTACAAAGGGCAGTTCCAAAAATGGAACTAGGTTTTTAGACCAAAGAATGATCAAGAGGTTCCCAATACTTTAGCCCCTGCAAATATAGTGGATGAAAACCCTTGGTGCCTACAATGCAGTGAGTCACACTGGGAGCATGAGTGTCCTTTCAATAATGGTAATCATGATCAAGTGAACATAGTTGACCATACCATTGAGAATCCTCAATATTTCCTTAATGTTACACCTGAGGAACATCAAGAAGGCATAAAGGAAGTAGTGAGGAAGGCTAGGATGGAGGTGATAAATAACCTTGACCAAGAATCAAGAGAAAAGTTGAAGAAACAAGAATTTTGAGTGTATACTAGACAAAAGAGAATGAACCAACCTCTCTCTATCGGTCCTGTGGCATCAAAAACAAGACCTCCACCCATGAAAATACTCCTTCCTAAGAATCATCCCAAGAATGACAAAGTGGACTTGAATTTTGACTTTGAATGAGAATTAGCGAAAATGCATGTGACCATTCCCTTGAGAGAACTCATCAAAGTCCCATCTGTCAAAGAAAGGTTTGAAAATTTCTTCAAAGGCTCAGATGGACCAATGGACCCTCCTATTATGTTACAAGTTGATCACTTTAGGGTTCAATATGATGGATATCCACCTTTCTTCATGACCTTATTGATCAATAACAAATTCCTTAACAATTGTATGCTTGATTCAGGGGTAGGTGCTAACATGATGTCTTTGAAGGTCATGGAAAATTTTGGACTAAAAGTCACACGGCCTTACAGGAATGTATGTGGCTTTGATTACAGAGCCATACCCACTCATGGGGTAATTGAGAATGTTTACGTATTCCTTGGAAGATACCCTGAGAGAGTGATCCACGTGGATATTGTAGTGGTGGATGTCCAGGATGTGTGGGGGATGTCATTGTCTAGGAAGTTTGTTGCAATGATGGGAGGCACCCTAGAGATGGATCTCACATATATAAATGTGCCTATCAATGATAGAACGATAATCCACCTCTCGAATGTCCCAATGAACAAAATCCATGTGCAAGAAATTAGTGATGATATTGGAACTAGAAAAACACATGAACCAGTCAAAGAGAGTCCTCCTGCATTTTCCCCTCATGACATACCTTTTTCTACAGAAGAAGACTTTGATCATATACAATGGCCGAAGAAGGAGGAATATCAGCAACTCTTGAAAAAATATAAAGACAAAGAAGCTGGGGATGTCAAGCTATTGAAGAAAGGAGAATATGACATACTGATCCGACCATCTCAACAAGAAGTTTTCACAGCAGAATCCCACCCTCCTCCCTCAAGACAATACACCAGGGTTGTATAAGAAACAACAAAATTCAAGACCAAGGATTACAAGGAGGGAGATACAATTTGGATGTGGGATAAAAATAAGGGAGAGCCTACTAATGTCAAGGGAAGTGCACAACTTTGGCTTGGACCCTTCAGAGTTGGAAGAAAGTCAATCAATGATGCCTACTATTTGTCTACATTGAAAGGAAGAAGGCGCCCATTACCAGTTAGTGGACACCTCCTCAAACCCCACCAAGGGGCAGAGACTTGAATTCGCAGGTAAGTACAGGTAAGTAGGTAGGCATTTACATTCATTGTATATACCACCTGCATTTCATGCTAGAGTAGTTGTATTTCCATTTGTATATATGATTTTTTACTTACATTTTGTGTACCATATATGAGCCAAGGATGATATCACCACCCCAAATGATTACCAATGATTTTTTTTGAGATCAATAAGGTCACAAGTCATGCCTGAGATGTTGAGGTTCTCATGCGCTCTACGGTGAGCACATGTCCCCGAGTTCGAACCACATGTTATCCCCTAGCCTAGCAATAACTAAGGATATTATGTCTCGATTCCCACAGGTCATATACATGGATTATCGAGATCCATATTGACTTGATCCTAGCCCTAGAGGGCCCATCTTTCTTCTTCAGTGCTTCCATATTGTCAGCAGTTACAGTAGCATCCATCCCATCGGCCTGGTCCTTCAGCAATAGTGGGTATTGCTCCATGAGGTAATGAGTCTGGGTATCATGGTATGTGTCCCTCTGATTCTCAAAACATTTGAATATGTGCATTTAATTATTTTTTCTTCATGACATGTGCTTGGACTTTATGCCTTTCCACGTGTCCACACCTGGGGAAATAACAAGATAAACTAGCAAGTTGGTTCTCTTAGGATTTGAATTTCCACTAGGTGGGTTCATGAAATGTCATCATCCATTCCCACCATACTTATCACTTTCCATCATCTTCCTCTCATCCATTCCCAGCATTGGTTCGGGCACTGGGTTTGCCAAGCTAGAAAAGGGTTGTACCTTACCTTGTGGGAAGAAGGAGCTAAAGGCCCAGAGGGTAAAAGTAGCTAGAAAAATATAAAATCCAAAGAAAAAAACCTTCATATGATTCTCCCAGGGATCCCCAAGAAAGACATAAAAGGATTCTTAGAAAGAAATGGAGGGACCCATAAAATAATAAAATCAATACCTAGTTGGAGGATAGGGGGTGTCATCACGAGCCAACCTATTAGGTCCATGGGCATGTAGTGGTATGACACTACCATTCAGTTGGTCACCATGTCAGGTTAGTGGCTCTTGGTGGCATAGCCAAGAGAAAGGAGGTCTCATCATGAGCCAGCCTTCTCATCTCCGTGAAATGATTGTGGGTAACATTGTCACTACTGGTCACCATGACAGGGCAGTGTACCCTGGCTATTATCTTGAAAGAAAAATAAATAAGATAAAAATTTAAAAGGCATTAAATGGGCTTGGAAAAATTTCCATCCATGACAAGGTGCATCTCACCCTCTTTAGAGGCACCCATAGGTAAGCCATACATTTCCCTATCATCACTGTACCCATTGCTCAAACATCCCTATACCACCTCATCCACTTACATGACCTAGATTGGTATTCACCTGGAAACATCCCACGTCCAATGAGAATTACCCCAATAGGACCTCCTAAAACCCTCTCCAAACCTGGCTTGTAGAATAGCATAACATATTTGAGCACTTGTTTGTAAAGGGGGTTTTTATGCACATGTTTAGATAACTTGATTATTGGACGTGATTGACATTGCTATGATCCCTGTGACTTATGAGCCCATGGAGGGTGTACGTGTTGTTGTTGTAGGGCCACACCCGATGGACAGGTACACATGGGGAGATGATTTGTTCAAACCTCCATAGGGATAAAATCCCTCCATATGGATGTTGAGACCCCAGCCAGGGGAAGACACATATCAGAGGTTTGCACCAGAGAGAGAGGAGGAAGTTCCACCAGAGACAACCTAGAAGGCCTGAACCCAGGCGAGTTTTTCCCTCCCACTATGATTTTGGCCTTGGAATTCTCATGATGTCACCTCTGTGACCCTTGACGTCACCCAACATTTGATGGACACGATGGAGGTAGTTGTGTGCCAAGTGGCACGTGTGGCTTGATCCAAAGGCCTTGGGAGGCCTAACATTTTGCTCCTAGAAACCAACGTTTCACCTAGGAGGCCCAACATCACCCTATAAGGTCATGAAGTCACCTCTCTTGATTGATTTAGGGTTTAAATTTGTCATTTTATGTAAAAAATTGGATATTTCATGTAAATTGGCCATGTCAGCCTTTTTGACCTAATTTTGTAAAGTATAAATAAGGGTTTTTTCCCTTGTATTTTTCATCATCTTTCACTCACACAAGTGAGGTCTGAAATTTGCGTCCTACTTAGGGTTTATTGGCTGAAATTTTAGGCGCACGTCTTGGAGGAGGCTAAATTTGGTGTTTCTTGGCATTTTTCTTGGTGGAAAATCTTCAACTAGGCTTATTTCTAAATTATTCTTGGTGGATGTAAGTGAATTTATGCAATCCTTCTTTGTTTTGAATGGTTATAGTATATTTACTTTTCATTTATTCCAATATTATGAAATTGCTAGTTTAAAACCCTAGAAGAACAAGCACATGTTATTGTCCTTGTCTTAACAATTTTTCACCTATTAGATTATGCTAGAAACCCTAATTTCTTGAAGAATTATGCTAAGGGCCCTACCATTGTAGCACCCTAGCATAATTTTCTTCATCAAGCCTTCATTTACTCCATCCTTGAGCTAAACAAGGAGAAAAACCACTAGGGCCTAGGGTTACCTACTTCCTAGTGGCCATTTTCCTCCTAGGGTTTAGTGATTAAGGCCTTGGGTTACCAACACCTCAATAATTGACCTTCTTGTCTCTAGATCTCACATTATCATTTGTTCCTTCAAGTTTGTTTCTGCAAAGTGACTCCATTATCCCTAAAAGGCATTGATTTGGACCTTGAAATTGATTGTTGTTGTTACAAAAGTAAGCTACAGCAGTAAAAGCACTTAAAAGCAATTGCAAAAGTTGAGTTTTACATTGCCTAATTATCTTCTGATAACTGCTAGTACATTTCTATTTTGGGTTATTATTTTTGGCCATTGTGAAGCTCTTTTAAGGCATTTATTGTGAAGCTATTATATTGTAAAAAAATTTGTTATAAAATTATGTTTTCTTCATCTAGTATCAACTTATTTCTTTTATTGACTAGTGCAAGGTTTACGACGCACTAACATCAAATTTGTACTTGCAAAAGATATTGTTTTCTTGTTGCTTTGTTATGGGAAGGTACATCTAAGAACATCATTTCTTCATTGATTAAAACCTTGGGACTTTCTTATCAGTGTGACTTGTGAGAGGGGATACCTTTTATTGACACTTTAACCTTTGCCTTCTCAAACCCCCAGGTCACTAGGGACGTCTCCCCTGGGTTATCATCCCTAAAAAGAAAGAGGTATCTAATTAAGGTGATAGTGATAGGATAACCTCCCATTACACCAATTTGCCTCCCTTATCCTTTCCCTTTGGGATAAGTACAAATTGCGCGATAACATTTTGGCGTCACTCCCATAGAACATTGAGTCAGTTCTCCTCAAAGACGACACTTCTCGGTAAGCCTTTCCTCAAAAGCCTTTACTTTTCAAAGCTTACCTGGCGAATCCACTGAGGGTGATCCCCTCATCCCTTTGATATTTTCAAGAAAACTATCTAGCGACTCCATAAACCTCAGGGAGGTACACCAACCCTCCCCAATCCTTTAGAATAAATCATCACCGAAACTCTCCTGTAGTAATATCATTGTTTGAAGGAAATATTCCCTGAAACATAATGTCTAGCACATGAACTAAGACTGTCAATCCAAACCAAGCCAATAACCAAAAGAAATGGTCATCCAAGCTCTTCAAACTTCTAGACATGACAGCTATACCTGGCTACCCTAGGCAAATTCCCCCTAAGTATGAAAAGTGATTTCCTAAATTCACTAGAAATGATGTGTTCAATTTCAAGGATAACATGAGAAATTGTTTAGCCTTCTTCCAGCTTCATCACATCAATGATGATGCTAAAGAGCTAGCCATGAAATTTTTCTATACTACCCTCCATGATGGCGCTAGACGTTGGTACAACAGTCTCCCTGATGCTAGTATTAAAACCATGGATAGGTTGGAGGAAGCATTCCTCAAAATATGGAGTGTCAAGGAAGACCCCAACATGTTGTTGATAAGGCTAAATAACCTCGTGAAAAAAGAGAATGAAACTGTTAGAGAATTACATGACAAGTTTGAGAATTTGATGCAAAAGATCATAGTAAGCGATCATCCGTCTGATAGTTTCCTTCTCTTCCTTTATACCAAATCCTTTACAAGTCAGATAGGATATCTCCTCAAGGATAAAAACCCTCAGACAATCCAATAAGCCCAATATCTAGACACAAGGATTGAATACGACCTTTCATCATCTAGAGTCGAGCCTTTCTCATCCCCAAGAGTCAAAATGGACACTAAACCTAGGATAGTCCACAATGTTGAGCCTGCCTCATACATTAGCACTAGATTGAAGAAGTTACAACTGACTATATATGGAATGGTAAAAACCCAAGAATTGCTGATGAATAGGATTTTCGACCTAGAAAGGACTCAACAACAAGCCCCTAGGGTTCCTTACAAAGGGCAGTTCCAAAAAGGGAACCAAGTTTTTAGACCAAAGAATGATCAATAGGTTCCCAATACTTTAGCCCCTGCAAATATAGTGGATGAAAACCCTTGGTTCCTGCAATGCAATGAGTCACACTGGGAGAATGAGTGTCCTTTCAACAATGGTAATCATGACCAAGTGAACATAGTTGACCATAGCATTGAGAATCCTCAATATTTCCTTAATGTTGCACTTGAGGAACATCAAGAAGGCATAAAGGAAGCATCCAGGAAGGTTAGGATGGAGGTGATAAATAACCTTGACCAAGAATCAAGAGAAAATATGAAGAACCAAGAATTCCAAGTGTATACTAGACAAAAGAGAATGAACCAACCTCTCTATATTGATCCTGTGGAATCACAAACAAGACCTCCACCCATGAACATACTCCTTCCTAAGAATCCTCCCAAGACTAACAAAATGGATTTTAATTTTGAATTTTGTGTAAGGACTCCACCAAGCTCTTCCTTGCATGCATCTGTGCACACAACAAAATCTTCATATGGATCTCCAACCTTTAGAATAGGTGCACTAATCAATAATTCATTCAAATGTTGGAAACTCTCTTCACATTTGACAATCCATTCAAACGGTGTTCCCTTATTCTATAGAAAAGTGACTGGATTTGCAACCTTGGAGAAACCTTCAATCAATCCCCTATAATATCCAAATAATCCCATAAAGGATGTCACTTATGAAACATTCTTTGGCCTTGGCCAACTTTTGATTGCTTCAATTTTCTCAAGGTCAATTTCTATGCCTTCCTCTAAGATGGTGTGGCCCTATTGGAACGCTAAATTAATATAAGCATGAGATGCATTTATTAATAATATGATACATGTATATGTACATTCAGATGACCTTTTGATTCATATTCCAAGGTCTCTTGGATTCCCTAAGATCGTTACAATAAATTAACTCTTCATATTCTTTAAAGTTTGTAACCCTAACGAATTATGTTTCCAACATTCCCCCCTTTAATTTGAAGGGGTGCATGTGAGTCCAATAAGAGAGATGAAATATATAGTGGGTAGATGAAATCTAGAAGTGTGCAGTTATTGATGGTTGAATGTGGTATTTGAATTAGGTGGTTTTGGAATGACCACAAACCAAATGGTGATGGTGGTTTAAGGAAGACCACAAACCAATCTGGTGGTTTACGGATGACCACAAACTTTGGAACTTGGCTCTAGAATCAATGGTTCCTGAAACATTTCCTAAGTTAATTAGAAGTTGGAAGGTGATGTCTTCAGCTAATTGGAAGTGCTCTCGAATGATGTTTTAAAGATGACCATAAATTTTTCTGTAGCAAAAGTTGAATGTCTTCTACTAAGCGGAGGTTTAAGGAAAAATACAAACCATTGTCTAGCAAAAGTTGTAAGTATTATACTAAGTGGTGGTTTAAGGAAAACCAAATAACAATCATGCTCACTTGTCACCCTCGCTTGTCATTTCTCGACTGATAGGAATTTGAAATTGGAATCCTAACTATCAATCGTTTATGTTTTCCCCCCCTGTCAGGGAATAGGTGAAAAGTTGAAAATATTTCCATTGTAAGATGTGTTAATACTCGAGTGCAAGTATATGGTATGACTAAGATATCTTCTTGGCTATTGATGACCATCTCTAAGAAGGGATCCAACCATAGTGATTCTTTACTCTTTCATATTTATTGCATCTTTCTGAAACATGATTATGTTTTCCACAATTCTCACAAGGATTAATATTGAAGCATTGATCTTCCATGTGTCCAACTCGTTGACAATTTTGGCATATCAGAATCTTCTCTTGAACTAGAGCAAGTGAATGTGAACCATCTTGTAGAAATCCAGAACTGTGGAACTAGATCAGTTTGGTGTGATTCGGATTATGAAAGGTGACATAATTTTCATATCTGATACCAATTTTGTGCTTTTTATTTCTAATTTCTTCCCAAGGTATAATTATCCACTTGGAAAGAGAAGATTGAACGTTATCTATATTTGAATATGGGGTTGTCTCAATGAGTTGTTGCTACACTGGTTGTTGGTATTAATTATCATCATCATCTTCATCATCTTCGAAAATAGGGTTATGAACAAGGACAAGTTCAAAATGTTCTTGAATATTCTTCCACTCAAGTGCATCATGAAGAAGTCAAGTATGAGTTTGCAGCAATGCTACTTTGGCTTATGTAACTTGTAAGCAAGTTACAATAGACTACATTGTGGTTTTGTCAATGGTGATTGTATTGTCCACAAAAGACAGTATTAGAGTGTTTAGTAACTCTAATAATTCCTCGACTCGAGCCATTTTGACACTGTCTTATACCTCAATGGTTTCTTGCAACTCCACCCTTTAACTATTAGACTCGAGAATGCAAACAACAAATGAATCTCAAAAAATGAAGAGTGTCGGTTGCTACCAAATATGCACCCATTTATAATGTAATTCAAGTTGCAAAAAGATAGGTTCCCATGGAAATGCAGGAAGCAGAGCATAGTGGTGAATACTCCAACAGTCTGCTTTTCCAGTTATGTAATCTTCAATCAAGGTTCCATTGATGTTTTGTGACTAGTAATGGTGAGGTGAATGAATAAATATCGAAGATTTATTCTATCAAAAACCCTTGGTGCAAATATTTTGTTGTATGAAAAAAACAAACCCCCTCGTAGAGTTTCTACAAGTGATTGGGAACTAGAAAAATCATGTCACATATTACATACATAGGCATCTTGGTTCGAATCCAGGAAGACTAACATTATATTGAATTCAAAGGTACGGTGCCAATGACTACCACGAGCTCTCCCTGGGACTATAATTCACCCTTCATGAGCAATCTCATTACTGCAAAGTTGTTTTGTTTGTTCTTGTTGTGCCTGATTGTTTTCTATCAAGGTAACCAGTTGAGAGTATCACAACTAGATGGGTTTGTTCTTGGAAATTACTTCCTACATGCCATATTACTACTAATAAATTGGTTATAACATAGGCATTGTCTCTATATTCTTTCGAAAAAATTGGGTACATGTATCGACCAGTTGCATCTGGATCTACATACGTTGCAAATCCTTACTAGAAGGAGTTTTTTTATGCCAGGTCCAAGTCTCAAAATTTCCCTCTTGAATTCACGTGTGTCCCCCTCTCATTCTTGTCTGTGGGAGAACTTGTATGATGGATGTCTTATGTGACTTGAATTTATCTAGCTCTATTGGTGTGCACTTTAAGGAACTGAATGTTAGGTTTGCGCAATGGCTTTGCTCGATGAACCACTATATCCTATAGTTGTTAGAAGAGTTTATAATAATAGAGAATGGACCACCAATTCTCAACTATGGTAATATGCTCGTCCTCGGACTAAGAACAACTAGAGTTGGACTTTCAACAATTGCATGGTTCTTCAGGATTGTTTACAAAGAATTTTTTATTTGATTACATATTAGCGCGTGATTTTTGAAACAATCAAAGTTTATTCACATCAAGAGGCACAATTATGCTCTTCTTAGTAGTGAACTGACATAATTACATAGTTCATCCCTTTACAACAAGCCTCTTCTCACAAATCCCCATGTTATGAGAGAAACAAACACGTGGAAATCAGTCCAAGAACCAAAAACCTAACCCTAGATCTAAATTCAACTTACATTCATGTATTCTCTCCAAGAAATCACACCAAATTTAGAGAGTCTATCATCATAAATGAACACGATAATGGGTTGTGTGAAAGTGAAGGAGGCATGTGGGATCTCAATCGAATGAATTTAGAATGGCACGAAAAACAAGGTAATGGAAGGTCATGTCCCAAATATACAGGCCTGGCATATGCAGGGAGTGTTGAGATTTGGGTACCTTGGAAAGTGGTCCCCTTATGTTTGTGAGTCTCTAAACACAAAGGGGGATACTATTACCCTTATACCTTTAGTTTATGTTCTAATTTCACATTGACTTAGGAGACTTAAGTCATAAAGTGACAATCAATTCACAAGTGGTTGAATTAATAGACATAAAGCAAACTATGGAAACTTAAGTAAAGTGGGTTTCTAAGTGATATTTATGAGAAGTGATCTCACCCATTGATTAGACTTGGCTAGATCTAATCTAAGCCATTTATATTTTAGGGTTTGTCCTAAGGAAGGATAAAGGAGGCAAAAGGGTAAGGATGAGACTCATTCTTCACTTGCTCACTTGAGAAATTTGGGTGAGGAGAAAAGGGGTGAAGAGGAATAGAGAGTGAGGGTTTTGAGCACACTTGGGCACATTCTTGAGGAGAGCATGGTGCACAAGTGTTGGTTAAATTATTCTTAGGAATGAGAGGGTGAAAGCTTTCATGGAGGGTGCATCCAAGGTGATGGGTGCACTTGTTTGAGGAAGCATTCATGGAAGGGAGGTGCACTTTAGTATATGAGGGTGCAAGTATCCATGGAGGGTGCAACCATTCTTGGAGTGTGTGCACTAGGTGAGTGCACACTATGGTTTTGAGGGTGCACAAGAAGTGAAGAAGGGTGCATGAAAGAAGGAAGGGGGTGCACCATCATTTGGACAAGTTTTTGGAGGAAAGTAGGCGCACCTAGAGAAAGGGTGCAAGCTTCTACACATTTGGCAGTCCAAGAGGGGTGCAAGTCTACTTCTAGCAGGCACATCTACAAGGAACTCCAAAGCATCCTGAGTTGGTTTTTTATTATACCAGGTTCACTTGTATTTATTTCCTTGTTGTACTCTTTCTTTAAGATCTCAAATATATATCTATCTCTCTTATTGGTTTTACCCATGGGGGTTTTTCCACGGTCATGTTGACCAAAAAATACATGTGTTAATTTGTCATGTTTGTTTAGTATTTTTGGTTTTAGGTTGTTAAATATCCTAGAGGTGTGTTTGATGTTTTATGGTATATTTATGAGATAATCTTGGACAACATAAACCCATTGTTTAACCCATACAAAGAGCAGCCATAAAAGAGCATCAAACCAAATATTTGTGGGAAGATTCAAGGGAGAATTATCAGGCTTGGTGGTTGTCATAAAACAGCAGCAAAACAATCTTAATATTGGTTGTTGTGGACAATAATTTGACTGTCCTAAGACAGTGGTAAAAAAAATATCTGATAAACCTTGAATAAAGTGCCCAACAAGAGGTCAAATGACAAGTCTCTTTGGAAACCCATAGAATCTCATAAAATCTTCGGGGAGTAGTGGTCAGGTCATGCGTGAGAGAGACAAAAGGCATGAACTGCAGGTTCTACTCGATATCTAAGAGAGAGGGACATTTCTAATGGTATGCTAGAAGATGGAGGGACAAACAAAAAATGAAACTCTCATGAAATAAATGAGATATCATCTATGGATAACTATGATAGGCTAATTAGGCAGCCTAAGAACTAAAGTGCTCTGATACCACTATTGGAACGCTAAATCAATATAAGCATGATATGCATTTATTAATGATATGATACACATATATATACATTTGGATGACCTTTGGATTCATCTTCCAAGTTCTCTTGGATTCCCTAAGATCATTACAATAACTTGACTCTCCATATTCTCTCAAGTTCATAACCCTAACGGATTACATTTCCAACAAGCCCAAATAATGGATTCTTCTTTGATAGAAAGTGAATTTTCTCAACTTGGCATACAACTGGTTCTCTCTCAACATCTTCAACACCATATTTGAATATTTCTCATGCTCCTCCTCTATCTTGGAGTAGATAAGAATATCATCCAAAAATACAATGACAAATTTTACCAGGTAATCGTTGAACGCTCCATTCATTAGACATAAAAGTAGCGGGTGCATTTGTCAACCCAAATGGAAACACTACAAACTCATAATGGCCATACCTTTTTCCTGAATGTTTTCTTATTGGTGTCTTCTTCTCTGATTCTTACCTTATGATAGTCTGAACTCAATTCAATCTTGGAAAATATCTTTCCTCTTTCAATTGATTGAAAAGATCATCAATCTGTAGTAGATGGTACCTGTTCGTTACAGTAACCTTATTAATTTGTTTGAAGTCAATACACAACCTCATAATTCCATGATTTTTCTTCACAAAAAGAAATAGGGCACCCCAAGGTGAGATGCTTGGACGTATGTACCCCTTCTTCAACAATTCTTCTAGTTGAATTTGCAACTCTTTCAACTCTGGTGTGCTCATTCTATAAGGAGTTTTGTACATTAGGGAATCTCTAGGAATTAAGTCGATAGAGAAATCAATATATCTCTTTGGTGGTAATCTTGACAACTCCTCAAATACATCTTCATATTCAAAACTAGATAGTCTTCGAGACTTGACTTTGTATCCTTTACTGGCTCTTCCACATGAGTTTCATATATCTAGCAGCCTTTTCTAAAAGTTCTTTTTAGTTGAAATGATAAAATATCTGATGGATATAGGTCTTGGAATGTCTTGCATCATCCTTGAATTTCCTTCTTCATCAAGGCATGTGAAATCCTTGTTGTAACAATCTAGGAAAGAAAGATGCTTTTCCAGCCAATCCATACCAATCAAGTAGTCATATGACCCAAGTGATATGATGTTCAAATATACTTTTGTTTTGAGTCCATTCAACAATCCTTAACCAGATCAATGATCCTTCTTTTGGTTCCAGTGGCTAGATTCCACTTCAATCATGGGAGATTGGTACTATGCTTGCTTGTTGTCCAAGGCTGCATAAATCATTGGCATGATTGTACCTACGTCATCCACTGTATTAACTTATTGAATGACGTGCATAGTCCTCATCATATCTCACTTATGAGGACAATCCTTGTATATGTGGTCTCCTTCACATCCCCAATAACTTATGGGCTATTGTCTTGGCCTTTTCCCTAGGGAATCTATCATATTAGGCTCATTTTTTGTTTTCTACCCTTTCCTAAATAACTGTGAATTATTCCTAAAGAAACATGGCTTGAATCATTTCTTCCTTTGATCCATTTTTCCTTTCTTATTTTCATGCCAAGCTCTTTAAAAAATTGGGCTTGCCTTACTCTGCTCATACAAATACTTGTCTTTTCTTATGGCTTCTTACAAGGTTATAGGCTCATCAAATAGTATTTTATCATTATAGAAAGAAGGTATCCCACTCAAAAATATTTGTAATTTAACCTTCTCATCCTTTATGAAGCCAATATACCTCAAAAATTCAAAGAACCTCCTCTCATACTCATCCATTGTCATGCTTCCAAGCTTGAGTTCAAATAACTCTTTCATCTTCTTGTCATAATAACACTCTGACAAGTATTTATTCTTAAAATAATTTTATGTACTCCCTCCATGAGATCCTCTTCTCATCGATGCGATTAACTTGCTTGAGTTGATCCCACCACATAGATGTGTTCCTTGAAGATGGTAGGTTGATATTCTAGCTTCTACATTTGATGAATAATTGTGCAATTGGAAATATTTCCTCATTACCAATAGCCATGCTTCGTCATCTTCATATTTATTGTGATCACCATCAAAATTAGGAGGCTTAATATTCCTAATCTCTCTTTGCAAATCATCTACTTCATACCTCCTCCTCTGTCTTCGAACAGAAGACATGCTTGTGTTGCTCTTCGACCTTGAATGTGTGTGTTCTCTTCTATTTGAGTTCCCTTGTGAATAATAATGTCTACCAAAAATCCTTATTATCCTATATCCCTCATGGTCATCCTTCCTATCATGATATCTGGATGCTTCTACTTGTCTTGCATTCG
>ML780304.1:529820-552365 GCA_009831015.1 Picea engelmannii
TGAAGATATAGCCATGAAATTCTTCTTTGCTACCCTCCATGATGGTGCTAGACGCTAGTACAACTATCTCCCTGATATTAGTATTAAAACCATGGATAGGTTGGAGGAAGTATTCCTCAAAATATGGAGTGTCAAGGAATACCCCAACATTTTTATAATAAGGCTAAATAACCTCATGAAACAAAAGAATGAAACCGTTAGAGAATTCCATGACAAGTTTGAGAATTTGATGCAAAAAAATCCCAGTAAGCCATCATCCGTCTGATAGTTTCCTTCTCTTCCTTTATACCAAATACTTTACAGGTTAGCTAGGATATCTCCTCAAGGATAAAAACCCTCAGACAATCCAAGAATCCCAAGATCTATCTACAAGGATTGAAGACAACCTTTCATCATCTAGAGTCGAGCCTTTCTCATCCCCAAGAGTCATAATGGACATTAAACCTAGGATAGTCCACAATGTTGAACCTGCCTCGGACATTAGTGATAGCCTGGAAAAGTTACAACTAACTGTATATGGCATGGTAAAAAACCAAGAACCGATGATGAATAGGATTTTCAACCTAGAAAGGACTCAACAACAATCCCCTAGGATTCCTTACAAAGGGCAGTTCCAAAAATGGAACTAGGTTTTTAGACCAAAGAATGATCAAGAGGTTCCCAATACTTTAGCCCCTGCAAATATAGTGGATGAAAACCCTTGGTGCCTACAATGCAGTGAGTCACACTGGGAGCATGAGTGTCCTTTCAATAATGGTAATCATGATCAAGTGAACATAGTTGACCATACCATTGAGAATCCTCAATATTTCCTTAATGTTACACCTGAGGAACATCAAGAAGGCATAAAGGAAGTAGTGAGGAAGGCTAGGATGGAGGTGATAAATAACCTTGACCAAGAATCAAGAGAAAAGTTGAAGAAACAAGAATTTTGAGTGTATACTAGACAAAAGAGAATGAACCAACCTCTCTCTATCGGTCCTGTGGCATCAAAAACAAGACCTCCACCCATGAAAATACTCCTTCCTAAGAATCATCCCAAGAATGACAAAGTGGACTTGAATTTTGACTTTGAATGAGAATTAGCGAAAATGCATGTGACCATTCCCTTGAGAGAACTCATCAAAGTCCCATCTGTCAAAGAAAGGTTTGAAAATTTCTTCAAAGGCTCAGATGGACCAATGGACCCTCCTATTATGTTACAAGTTGATCACTTTAGGGTTCAATATGATGGATATCCACCTTTCTTCATGACCTTATTGATCAATAACAAATTCCTTAACAATTGTATGCTTGATTCAGGGGTAGGTGCTAACATGATGTCTTTGAAGGTCATGGAAAATTTTGGACTAAAAGTCACACGGCCTTACAGGAATGTATGTGGCTTTGATTACAGAGCCATACCCACTCATGGGGTAATTGAGAATGTTTACGTATTCCTTGGAAGATACCCTGAGAGAGTGATCCACGTGGATATTGTAGTGGTGGATGTCCAGGATGTGTGGGGGATGTCATTGTCTAGGAAGTTTGTTGCAATGATGGGAGGCACCCTAGAGATGGATCTCACATATATAAATGTGCCTATCAATGATAGAACGATAATCCACCTCTCGAATGTCCCAATGAACAAAATCCATGTGCAAGAAATTAGTGATGATATTGGAACTAGAAAAACACATGAACCAGTCAAAGAGAGTCCTCCTGCATTTTCCCCTCATGACATACCTTTTTCTACAGAAGAAGACTTTGATCATATACAATGGCCGAAGAAGGAGGAATATCAGCAACTCTTGAAAAAATATAAAGACAAAGAAGCTGGGGATGTCAAGCTATTGAAGAAAGGAGAATATGACATACTGATCCGACCATCTCAACAAGAAGTTTTCACAGCAGAATCCCACCCTCCTCCCTCAAGACAATACACCAGGGTTGTATAAGAAACAACAAAATTCAAGACCAAGGATTACAAGGAGGGAGATACAATTTGGATGTGGGATAAAAATAAGGGAGAGCCTACTAATGTCAAGGGAAGTGCACAACTTTGGCTTGGACCCTTCAGAGTTGGAAGAAAGTCAATCAATGATGCCTACTATTTGTCTACATTGAAAGGAAGAAGGCGCCCATTACCAGTTAGTGGACACCTCCTCAAACCCCACCAAGGGGCAGAGACTTGAATTCGCAGGTAAGTACAGGTAAGTAGGTAGGCATTTACATTCATTGTATATACCACCTGCATTTCATGCTAGAGTAGTTGTATTTCCATTTGTATATATGATTTTTTACTTACATTTTGTGTACCATATATGAGCCAAGGATGATATCACCACCCCAAATGATTACCAATGATTTTTTTTGAGATCAATAAGGTCACAAGTCATGCCTGAGATGTTGAGGTTCTCATGCGCTCTACGGTGAGCACATGTCCCCGAGTTCGAACCACATGTTATCCCCTAGCCTAGCAATAACTAAGGATATTATGTCTCGATTCCCACAGGTCATATACATGGATTATCGAGATCCATATTGACTTGATCCTAGCCCTAGAGGGCCCATCTTTCTTCTTCAGTGCTTCCATATTGTCAGCAGTTACAGTAGCATCCATCCCATCGGCCTGGTCCTTCAGCAATAGTGGGTATTGCTCCATGAGGTAATGAGTCTGGGTATCATGGTATGTGTCCCTCTGATTCTCAAAACATTTGAATATGTGCATTTAATTATTTTTTCTTCATGACATGTGCTTGGACTTTATGCCTTTCCACGTGTCCACACCTGGGGAAATAACAAGATAAACTAGCAAGTTGGTTCTCTTAGGATTTGAATTTCCACTAGGTGGGTTCATGAAATGTCATCATCCATTCCCACCATACTTATCACTTTCCATCATCTTCCTCTCATCCATTCCCAGCATTGGTTCGGGCACTGGGTTTGCCAAGCTAGAAAAGGGTTGTACCTTACCTTGTGGGAAGAAGGAGCTAAAGGCCCAGAGGGTAAAAGTAGCTAGAAAAATATAAAATCCAAAGAAAAAAACCTTCATATGATTCTCCCAGGGATCCCCAAGAAAGACATAAAAGGATTCTTAGAAAGAAATGGAGGGACCCATAAAATAATAAAATCAATACCTAGTTGGAGGATAGGGGGTGTCATCACGAGCCAACCTATTAGGTCCATGGGCATGTAGTGGTATGACACTACCATTCAGTTGGTCACCATGTCAGGTTAGTGGCTCTTGGTGGCATAGCCAAGAGAAAGGAGGTCTCATCATGAGCCAGCCTTCTCATCTCCGTGAAATGATTGTGGGTAACATTGTCACTACTGGTCACCATGACAGGGCAGTGTACCCTGGCTATTATCTTGAAAGAAAAATAAATAAGATAAAAATTTAAAAGGCATTAAATGGGCTTGGAAAAATTTCCATCCATGACAAGGTGCATCTCACCCTCTTTAGAGGCACCCATAGGTAAGCCATACATTTCCCTATCATCACTGTACCCATTGCTCAAACATCCCTATACCACCTCATCCACTTACATGACCTAGATTGGTATTCACCTGGAAACATCCCACGTCCAATGAGAATTACCCCAATAGGACCTCCTAAAACCCTCTCCAAACCTGGCTTGTAGAATAGCATAACATATTTGAGCACTTGTTTGTAAAGGGGGTTTTTATGCACATGTTTAGATAACTTGATTATTGGACGTGATTGACATTGCTATGATCCCTGTGACTTATGAGCCCATGGAGGGTGTACGTGTTGTTGTTGTAGGGCCACACCCGATGGACAGGTACACATGGGGAGATGATTTGTTCAAACCTCCATAGGGATAAAATCCCTCCATATGGATGTTGAGACCCCAGCCAGGGGAAGACACATATCAGAGGTTTGCACCAGAGAGAGAGGAGGAAGTTCCACCAGAGACAACCTAGAAGGCCTGAACCCAGGCGAGTTTTTCCCTCCCACTATGATTTTGGCCTTGGAATTCTCATGATGTCACCTCTGTGACCCTTGACGTCACCCAACATTTGATGGACACGATGGAGGTAGTTGTGTGCCAAGTGGCACGTGTGGCTTGATCCAAAGGCCTTGGGAGGCCTAACATTTTGCTCCTAGAAACCAACGTTTCACCTAGGAGGCCCAACATCACCCTATAAGGTCATGAAGTCACCTCTCTTGATTGATTTAGGGTTTAAATTTGTCATTTTATGTAAAAAATTGGATATTTCATGTAAATTGGCCATGTCAGCCTTTTTGACCTAATTTTGTAAAGTATAAATAAGGGTTTTTTCCCTTGTATTTTTCATCATCTTTCACTCACACAAGTGAGGTCTGAAATTTGCGTCCTACTTAGGGTTTATTGGCTGAAATTTTAGGCGCACGTCTTGGAGGAGGCTAAATTTGGTGTTTCTTGGCATTTTTCTTGGTGGAAAATCTTCAACTAGGCTTATTTCTAAATTATTCTTGGTGGATGTAAGTGAATTTATGCAATCCTTCTTTGTTTTGAATGGTTATAGTATATTTACTTTTCATTTATTCCAATATTATGAAATTGCTAGTTTAAAACCCTAGAAGAACAAGCACATGTTATTGTCCTTGTCTTAACAATTTTTCACCTATTAGATTATGCTAGAAACCCTAATTTCTTGAAGAATTATGCTAAGGGCCCTACCATTGTAGCACCCTAGCATAATTTTCTTCATCAAGCCTTCATTTACTCCATCCTTGAGCTAAACAAGGAGAAAAACCACTAGGGCCTAGGGTTACCTACTTCCTAGTGGCCATTTTCCTCCTAGGGTTTAGTGATTAAGGCCTTGGGTTACCAACACCTCAATAATTGACCTTCTTGTCTCTAGATCTCACATTATCATTTGTTCCTTCAAGTTTGTTTCTGCAAAGTGACTCCATTATCCCTAAAAGGCATTGATTTGGACCTTGAAATTGATTGTTGTTGTTACAAAAGTAAGCTACAGCAGTAAAAGCACTTAAAAGCAATTGCAAAAGTTGAGTTTTACATTGCCTAATTATCTTCTGATAACTGCTAGTACATTTCTATTTTGGGTTATTATTTTTGGCCATTGTGAAGCTCTTTTAAGGCATTTATTGTGAAGCTATTATATTGTAAAAAAATTTGTTATAAAATTATGTTTTCTTCATCTAGTATCAACTTATTTCTTTTATTGACTAGTGCAAGGTTTACGACGCACTAACATCAAATTTGTACTTGCAAAAGATATTGTTTTCTTGTTGCTTTGTTATGGGAAGGTACATCTAAGAACATCATTTCTTCATTGATTAAAACCTTGGGACTTTCTTATCAGTGTGACTTGTGAGAGGGGATACCTTTTATTGACACTTTAACCTTTGCCTTCTCAAACCCCCAGGTCACTAGGGACGTCTCCCCTGGGTTATCATCCCTAAAAAGAAAGAGGTATCTAATTAAGGTGATAGTGATAGGATAACCTCCCATTACACCAATTTGCCTCCCTTATCCTTTCCCTTTGGGATAAGTACAAATTGCGCGATAACATTTTGGCGTCACTCCCATAGAACATTGAGTCAGTTCTCCTCAAAGACGACACTTCTCGGTAAGCCTTTCCTCAAAAGCCTTTACTTTTCAAAGCTTACCTGGCGAATCCACTGAGGGTGATCCCCTCATCCCTTTGATATTTTCAAGAAAACTATCTAGCGACTCCATAAACCTCAGGGAGGTACACCAACCCTCCCCAATCCTTTAGAATAAATCATCACCGAAACTCTCCTGTAGTAATATCATTGTTTGAAGGAAATATTCCCTGAAACATAATGTCTAGCACATGAACTAAGACTGTCAATCCAAACCAAGCCAATAACCAAAAGAAATGGTCATCCAAGCTCTTCAAACTTCTAGACATGACAGCTATACCTGGCTACCCTAGGCAAATTCCCCCTAAGTATGAAAAGTGATTTCCTAAATTCACTAGAAATGATGTGTTCAATTTCAAGGATAACATGAGAAATTGTTTAGCCTTCTTCCAGCTTCATCACATCAATGATGATGCTAAAGAGCTAGCCATGAAATTTTTCTATACTACCCTCCATGATGGCGCTAGACGTTGGTACAACAGTCTCCCTGATGCTAGTATTAAAACCATGGATAGGTTGGAGGAAGCATTCCTCAAAATATGGAGTGTCAAGGAAGACCCCAACATGTTGTTGATAAGGCTAAATAACCTCGTGAAAAAAGAGAATGAAACTGTTAGAGAATTACATGACAAGTTTGAGAATTTGATGCAAAAGATCATAGTAAGCGATCATCCGTCTGATAGTTTCCTTCTCTTCCTTTATACCAAATCCTTTACAAGTCAGATAGGATATCTCCTCAAGGATAAAAACCCTCAGACAATCCAATAAGCCCAATATCTAGACACAAGGATTGAATACGACCTTTCATCATCTAGAGTCGAGCCTTTCTCATCCCCAAGAGTCAAAATGGACACTAAACCTAGGATAGTCCACAATGTTGAGCCTGCCTCATACATTAGCACTAGATTGAAGAAGTTACAACTGACTATATATGGAATGGTAAAAACCCAAGAATTGCTGATGAATAGGATTTTCGACCTAGAAAGGACTCAACAACAAGCCCCTAGGGTTCCTTACAAAGGGCAGTTCCAAAAAGGGAACCAAGTTTTTAGACCAAAGAATGATCAATAGGTTCCCAATACTTTAGCCCCTGCAAATATAGTGGATGAAAACCCTTGGTTCCTGCAATGCAATGAGTCACACTGGGAGAATGAGTGTCCTTTCAACAATGGTAATCATGACCAAGTGAACATAGTTGACCATAGCATTGAGAATCCTCAATATTTCCTTAATGTTGCACTTGAGGAACATCAAGAAGGCATAAAGGAAGCATCCAGGAAGGTTAGGATGGAGGTGATAAATAACCTTGACCAAGAATCAAGAGAAAATATGAAGAACCAAGAATTCCAAGTGTATACTAGACAAAAGAGAATGAACCAACCTCTCTATATTGATCCTGTGGAATCACAAACAAGACCTCCACCCATGAACATACTCCTTCCTAAGAATCCTCCCAAGACTAACAAAATGGATTTTAATTTTGAATTTTGTGTAAGGACTCCACCAAGCTCTTCCTTGCATGCATCTGTGCACACAACAAAATCTTCATATGGATCTCCAACCTTTAGAATAGGTGCACTAATCAATAATTCATTCAAATGTTGGAAACTCTCTTCACATTTGACAATCCATTCAAACGGTGTTCCCTTATTCTATAGAAAAGTGACTGGATTTGCAACCTTGGAGAAACCTTCAATCAATCCCCTATAATATCCAAATAATCCCATAAAGGATGTCACTTATGAAACATTCTTTGGCCTTGGCCAACTTTTGATTGCTTCAATTTTCTCAAGGTCAATTTCTATGCCTTCCTCTAAGATGGTGTGGCCCTATTGGAACGCTAAATTAATATAAGCATGAGATGCATTTATTAATAATATGATACATGTATATGTACATTCAGATGACCTTTTGATTCATATTCCAAGGTCTCTTGGATTCCCTAAGATCGTTACAATAAATTAACTCTTCATATTCTTTAAAGTTTGTAACCCTAACGAATTATGTTTCCAACATTCCCCCCTTTAATTTGAAGGGGTGCATGTGAGTCCAATAAGAGAGATGAAATATATAGTGGGTAGATGAAATCTAGAAGTGTGCAGTTATTGATGGTTGAATGTGGTATTTGAATTAGGTGGTTTTGGAATGACCACAAACCAAATGGTGATGGTGGTTTAAGGAAGACCACAAACCAATCTGGTGGTTTACGGATGACCACAAACTTTGGAACTTGGCTCTAGAATCAATGGTTCCTGAAACATTTCCTAAGTTAATTAGAAGTTGGAAGGTGATGTCTTCAGCTAATTGGAAGTGCTCTCGAATGATGTTTTAAAGATGACCATAAATTTTTCTGTAGCAAAAGTTGAATGTCTTCTACTAAGCGGAGGTTTAAGGAAAAATACAAACCATTGTCTAGCAAAAGTTGTAAGTATTATACTAAGTGGTGGTTTAAGGAAAACCAAATAACAATCATGCTCACTTGTCACCCTCGCTTGTCATTTCTCGACTGATAGGAATTTGAAATTGGAATCCTAACTATCAATCGTTTATGTTTTCCCCCCCTGTCAGGGAATAGGTGAAAAGTTGAAAATATTTCCATTGTAAGATGTGTTAATACTCGAGTGCAAGTATATGGTATGACTAAGATATCTTCTTGGCTATTGATGACCATCTCTAAGAAGGGATCCAACCATAGTGATTCTTTACTCTTTCATATTTATTGCATCTTTCTGAAACATGATTATGTTTTCCACAATTCTCACAAGGATTAATATTGAAGCATTGATCTTCCATGTGTCCAACTCGTTGACAATTTTGGCATATCAGAATCTTCTCTTGAACTAGAGCAAGTGAATGTGAACCATCTTGTAGAAATCCAGAACTGTGGAACTAGATCAGTTTGGTGTGATTCGGATTATGAAAGGTGACATAATTTTCATATCTGATACCAATTTTGTGCTTTTTATTTCTAATTTCTTCCCAAGGTATAATTATCCACTTGGAAAGAGAAGATTGAACGTTATCTATATTTGAATATGGGGTTGTCTCAATGAGTTGTTGCTACACTGGTTGTTGGTATTAATTATCATCATCATCTTCATCATCTTCGAAAATAGGGTTATGAACAAGGACAAGTTCAAAATGTTCTTGAATATTCTTCCACTCAAGTGCATCATGAAGAAGTCAAGTATGAGTTTGCAGCAATGCTACTTTGGCTTATGTAACTTGTAAGCAAGTTACAATAGACTACATTGTGGTTTTGTCAATGGTGATTGTATTGTCCACAAAAGACAGTATTAGAGTGTTTAGTAACTCTAATAATTCCTCGACTCGAGCCATTTTGACACTGTCTTATACCTCAATGGTTTCTTGCAACTCCACCCTTTAACTATTAGACTCGAGAATGCAAACAACAAATGAATCTCAAAAAATGAAGAGTGTCGGTTGCTACCAAATATGCACCCATTTATAATGTAATTCAAGTTGCAAAAAGATAGGTTCCCATGGAAATGCAGGAAGCAGAGCATAGTGGTGAATACTCCAACAGTCTGCTTTTCCAGTTATGTAATCTTCAATCAAGGTTCCATTGATGTTTTGTGACTAGTAATGGTGAGGTGAATGAATAAATATCGAAGATTTATTCTATCAAAAACCCTTGGTGCAAATATTTTGTTGTATGAAAAAAACAAACCCCCTCGTAGAGTTTCTACAAGTGATTGGGAACTAGAAAAATCATGTCACATATTACATACATAGGCATCTTGGTTCGAATCCAGGAAGACTAACATTATATTGAATTCAAAGGTACGGTGCCAATGACTACCACGAGCTCTCCCTGGGACTATAATTCACCCTTCATGAGCAATCTCATTACTGCAAAGTTGTTTTGTTTGTTCTTGTTGTGCCTGATTGTTTTCTATCAAGGTAACCAGTTGAGAGTATCACAACTAGATGGGTTTGTTCTTGGAAATTACTTCCTACATGCCATATTACTACTAATAAATTGGTTATAACATAGGCATTGTCTCTATATTCTTTCGAAAAAATTGGGTACATGTATCGACCAGTTGCATCTGGATCTACATACGTTGCAAATCCTTACTAGAAGGAGTTTTTTTATGCCAGGTCCAAGTCTCAAAATTTCCCTCTTGAATTCACGTGTGTCCCCCTCTCATTCTTGTCTGTGGGAGAACTTGTATGATGGATGTCTTATGTGACTTGAATTTATCTAGCTCTATTGGTGTGCACTTTAAGGAACTGAATGTTAGGTTTGCGCAATGGCTTTGCTCGATGAACCACTATATCCTATAGTTGTTAGAAGAGTTTATAATAATAGAGAATGGACCACCAATTCTCAACTATGGTAATATGCTCGTCCTCGGACTAAGAACAACTAGAGTTGGACTTTCAACAATTGCATGGTTCTTCAGGATTGTTTACAAAGAATTTTTTATTTGATTACATATTAGCGCGTGATTTTTGAAACAATCAAAGTTTATTCACATCAAGAGGCACAATTATGCTCTTCTTAGTAGTGAACTGACATAATTACATAGTTCATCCCTTTACAACAAGCCTCTTCTCACAAATCCCCATGTTATGAGAGAAACAAACACGTGGAAATCAGTCCAAGAACCAAAAACCTAACCCTAGATCTAAATTCAACTTACATTCATGTATTCTCTCCAAGAAATCACACCAAATTTAGAGAGTCTATCATCATAAATGAACACGATAATGGGTTGTGTGAAAGTGAAGGAGGCATGTGGGATCTCAATCGAATGAATTTAGAATGGCACGAAAAACAAGGTAATGGAAGGTCATGTCCCAAATATACAGGCCTGGCATATGCAGGGAGTGTTGAGATTTGGGTACCTTGGAAAGTGGTCCCCTTATGTTTGTGAGTCTCTAAACACAAAGGGGGATACTATTACCCTTATACCTTTAGTTTATGTTCTAATTTCACATTGACTTAGGAGACTTAAGTCATAAAGTGACAATCAATTCACAAGTGGTTGAATTAATAGACATAAAGCAAACTATGGAAACTTAAGTAAAGTGGGTTTCTAAGTGATATTTATGAGAAGTGATCTCACCCATTGATTAGACTTGGCTAGATCTAATCTAAGCCATTTATATTTTAGGGTTTGTCCTAAGGAAGGATAAAGGAGGCAAAAGGGTAAGGATGAGACTCATTCTTCACTTGCTCACTTGAGAAATTTGGGTGAGGAGAAAAGGGGTGAAGAGGAATAGAGAGTGAGGGTTTTGAGCACACTTGGGCACATTCTTGAGGAGAGCATGGTGCACAAGTGTTGGTTAAATTATTCTTAGGAATGAGAGGGTGAAAGCTTTCATGGAGGGTGCATCCAAGGTGATGGGTGCACTTGTTTGAGGAAGCATTCATGGAAGGGAGGTGCACTTTAGTATATGAGGGTGCAAGTATCCATGGAGGGTGCAACCATTCTTGGAGTGTGTGCACTAGGTGAGTGCACACTATGGTTTTGAGGGTGCACAAGAAGTGAAGAAGGGTGCATGAAAGAAGGAAGGGGGTGCACCATCATTTGGACAAGTTTTTGGAGGAAAGTAGGCGCACCTAGAGAAAGGGTGCAAGCTTCTACACATTTGGCAGTCCAAGAGGGGTGCAAGTCTACTTCTAGCAGGCACATCTACAAGGAACTCCAAAGCATCCTGAGTTGGTTTTTTATTATACCAGGTTCACTTGTATTTATTTCCTTGTTGTACTCTTTCTTTAAGATCTCAAATATATATCTATCTCTCTTATTGGTTTTACCCATGGGGGTTTTTCCACGGTCATGTTGACCAAAAAATACATGTGTTAATTTGTCATGTTTGTTTAGTATTTTTGGTTTTAGGTTGTTAAATATCCTAGAGGTGTGTTTGATGTTTTATGGTATATTTATGAGATAATCTTGGACAACATAAACCCATTGTTTAACCCATACAAAGAGCAGCCATAAAAGAGCATCAAACCAAATATTTGTGGGAAGATTCAAGGGAGAATTATCAGGCTTGGTGGTTGTCATAAAACAGCAGCAAAACAATCTTAATATTGGTTGTTGTGGACAATAATTTGACTGTCCTAAGACAGTGGTAAAAAAAATATCTGATAAACCTTGAATAAAGTGCCCAACAAGAGGTCAAATGACAAGTCTCTTTGGAAACCCATAGAATCTCATAAAATCTTCGGGGAGTAGTGGTCAGGTCATGCGTGAGAGAGACAAAAGGCATGAACTGCAGGTTCTACTCGATATCTAAGAGAGAGGGACATTTCTAATGGTATGCTAGAAGATGGAGGGACAAACAAAAAATGAAACTCTCATGAAATAAATGAGATATCATCTATGGATAACTATGATAGGCTAATTAGGCAGCCTAAGAACTAAAGTGCTCTGATACCACTATTGGAACGCTAAATCAATATAAGCATGATATGCATTTATTAATGATATGATACACATATATATACATTTGGATGACCTTTGGATTCATCTTCCAAGTTCTCTTGGATTCCCTAAGATCATTACAATAACTTGACTCTCCATATTCTCTCAAGTTCATAACCCTAACGGATTACATTTCCAACAAGCCCAAATAATGGATTCTTCTTTGATAGAAAGTGAATTTTCTCAACTTGGCATACAACTGGTTCTCTCTCAACATCTTCAACACCATATTTGAATATTTCTCATGCTCCTCCTCTATCTTGGAGTAGATAAGAATATCATCCAAAAATACAATGACAAATTTTACCAGGTAATCGTTGAACGCTCCATTCATTAGACATAAAAGTAGCGGGTGCATTTGTCAACCCAAATGGAAACACTACAAACTCATAATGGCCATACCTTTTTCCTGAATGTTTTCTTATTGGTGTCTTCTTCTCTGATTCTTACCTTATGATAGTCTGAACTCAATTCAATCTTGGAAAATATCTTTCCTCTTTCAATTGATTGAAAAGATCATCAATCTGTAGTAGATGGTACCTGTTCGTTACAGTAACCTTATTAATTTGTTTGAAGTCAATACACAACCTCATAATTCCATGATTTTTCTTCACAAAAAGAAATAGGGCACCCCAAGGTGAGATGCTTGGACGTATGTACCCCTTCTTCAACAATTCTTCTAGTTGAATTTGCAACTCTTTCAACTCTGGTGTGCTCATTCTATAAGGAGTTTTGTACATTAGGGAATCTCTAGGAATTAAGTCGATAGAGAAATCAATATATCTCTTTGGTGGTAATCTTGACAACTCCTCAAATACATCTTCATATTCAAAACTAGATAGTCTTCGAGACTTGACTTTGTATCCTTTACTGGCTCTTCCACATGAGTTTCATATATCTAGCAGCCTTTTCTAAAAGTTCTTTTTAGTTGAAATGATAAAATATCTGATGGATATAGGTCTTGGAATGTCTTGCATCATCCTTGAATTTCCTTCTTCATCAAGGCATGTGAAATCCTTGTTGTAACAATCTAGGAAAGAAAGATGCTTTTCCAGCCAATCCATACCAATCAAGTAGTCATATGACCCAAGTGATATGATGTTCAAATATACTTTTGTTTTGAGTCCATTCAACAATCCTTAACCAGATCAATGATCCTTCTTTTGGTTCCAGTGGCTAGATTCCACTTCAATCATGGGAGATTGGTACTATGCTTGCTTGTTGTCCAAGGCTGCATAAATCATTGGCATGATTGTACCTACGTCATCCACTGTATTAACTTATTGAATGACGTGCATAGTCCTCATCATATCTCACTTATGAGGACAATCCTTGTATATGTGGTCTCCTTCACATCCCCAATAACTTATGGGCTATTGTCTTGGCCTTTTCCCTAGGGAATCTATCATATTAGGCTCATTTTTTGTTTTCTACCCTTTCCTAAATAACTGTGAATTATTCCTAAAGAAACATGGCTTGAATCATTTCTTCCTTTGATCCATTTTTCCTTTCTTATTTTCATGCCAAGCTCTTTAAAAAATTGGGCTTGCCTTACTCTGCTCATACAAATACTTGTCTTTTCTTATGGCTTCTTACAAGGTTATAGGCTCATCAAATAGTATTTTATCATTATAGAAAGAAGGTATCCCACTCAAAAATATTTGTAATTTAACCTTCTCATCCTTTATGAAGCCAATATACCTCAAAAATTCAAAGAACCTCCTCTCATACTCATCCATTGTCATGCTTCCAAGCTTGAGTTCAAATAACTCTTTCATCTTCTTGTCATAATAACACTCTGACAAGTATTTATTCTTAAAATAATTTTATGTACTCCCTCCATGAGATCCTCTTCTCATCGATGCGATTAACTTGCTTGAGTTGATCCCACCACATAGATGTGTTCCTTGAAGATGGTAGGTTGATATTCTAGCTTCTACATTTGATGAATAATTGTGCAATTGGAAATATTTCCTCATTACCAATAGCCATGCTTCGTCATCTTCATATTTATTGTGATCACCATCAAAATTAGGAGGCTTAATATTCCTAATCTCTCTTTGCAAATCATCTACTTCATACCTCCTCCTCTGTCTTCGAACAGAAGACATGCTTGTGTTGCTCTTCGACCTTGAATGTGTGTGTTCTCTTCTATTTGAGTTCCCTTGTGAATAATAATGTCTACCAAAAATCCTTATTATCCTATATCCCTCATGGTCATCCTTCCTATCATGATATCTGGATGCTTCTACTTGTCTTGCATTCGCTGCTTGTTTTGTGCAAGAATCTTTATAGACTTGTTTATACAACATATTCAAACTCTATAGCAGCTGCTCCTGATCTCTCATCATCCTTTCATTGTCTTATTTATAGCTTTGCACTTCTTTTTTCAAGCTTCTCATAGTCTCATCCAACTCTACAAGATCCACTTTGCCCCTACGTCCATTTGATTCGGTCTCTACATTCCCCATGCTAACATGTAGACCTTTGACATCCTCCTCATGGTTGTAAGACCCATGGGAATCCTCCATATCTCTATTTACCATATAGGAACTAAATCTGATTTCTTGTACCTCTAATTCTACAAAAAATATGCATGCAACAATTGTTGTTAGAGTTATGCATAGTGTAAAATATTTCATAAATTAGATTACAGGTCATCCTTTCAATTGAATTTATGAGTATGGATGCATTCAAATCTGATTATGATTATTTATATACATTGTCCTCTTAATCATATTTCCAATGACTATACTCATGTCTCATTCTAAGTTCTAAGAAAGAAGTTATAGATTTTTGGGTTTTGCATTTTTCTACTCGTGTGCTCTATTTTCACTGCTACCATTTTTCTAAGAGACCATTTTCTTCCACCTGTAAAATAAAATTGGTCAAGAACCAAAAAAAAAATTATTTCAGGAACAGATATAATTTATGATTTTTAACAAATAGAAACTTTCAAATTTAGTATCTGATACTCCAGTCAAATTCTGTGTAAATCCATAATCGACAACTTTGTGCTTTTACACTTTATCCTGACTTAAAAATTTTACCCAAAGCTGGCTATCTCCCAAACAAAGAAAAACTAGAAAAAACTACCTCAAGAAAAACTTGTCCAGATTGATGATGATCAACGTCCACTAAGACCGAATTGGTCTATCGGACCTTAAGAGGGTAAGTGATTACCTGTGATTCTTTAGAATTTTGTTTCTATGCTCAAAAAGCATTAAGAGAAGCTTTTCCAATATCACCATATTTTTGTTGAGTTAAGAGGTTAGGAAGGTTGGTAGTGTGACAAATATTTTGAAAATAAGATCTAATATGGGTATAGCCTAGACAATCTAAGACAATATGTAAAATGTAGACTAAATAAATTTTCCTAGATTTGTGATATGGGGTCCCTTTTCCTCCTATAAAAATTTCAAAAATCCCCTAAACGCGCCCAGAAATAGTGGATATTGTACTATTTCAATATTCCCACACCAACCCCTTTTGAATAAAGTCAAAATCCCAAATGGGTATTTTCATTCCTTCTTTTTGAGATCCCTATAAAATTTTCACCTTCATCTAGACCCCGGTTACTGAGCACGACCCAATTCTTCAAAAGTCATTAATTTGTGTTTTTCATGAAATTTAAATAGAATTAACCAGTGGCCCTCGGTGTCATTCATGTAACCCTCATAACTACAGACACACGTCTAAAATTTTATCTGATTCTAAGATGAAACTCTCCTATTATGGACAAAAAACGTTTTGGGCTCTAGACTTTTTTATGTAAAATGTCTAGTTTTGTTGATGTGGAAACCTAGATGACATGGCATGGAACATGGATGATGAATTCCACATGTCATACCCTAATTTGGACATGTCATCATCCTTCTTCCCTTTATCGAAAATCGTCATGTTTTCCTTTGCATCGATGATCGATGATTTTCTTTGGAAAACCAATTTGTTCACGAATTTCACCGAACCCCAATCATTGATGATTGGCAATTTTCTTTGCATCGGTGATTTTCATTGGAAACCATTTTTTTCCATGAATTTCGTCGAACCCCAATCATTGGTGATTAATGTTTTTCCTTGGAAACCTATTTTTTCCACAAATTTCATTGAATCCTGAAACCTTAAATTGTTTTATAGATTTTAGGATGAATCTAGGCCATCAATATCAAAATCAAAGTGATGTCAACCGTCGATTCACCATACTTTTCAAAATTTGAAGATGAATATCGATCCTTAATCTCCTAATCAAATGTTATATGGGTCGTTGATTCCCCAAACTTCATCGACAATTGGAAAATTTCTTGGCTGACATGGCACAACACGTGGATGGTGACATGGCAACTTACCTGATTGGCATGACACGTGGATGCTAACAGGGAATGACATTTGGATGTTGATGTGGCATGACATGTGGATAATGTACGCCTTTCATCCACTAACTTGGTTGTGTCATCCTCCTCTTTTCCCTTCATCAGTGATTAGTGATTTCTCTTGGCGAACTAAACGTGTTCACAACTTTCATTGAACCCCGATTGCTCCATCGACGATCAATAATTTCTTTTGGAAAATGAAACTTGTTCACAAATTTCATCAAGCGTTGATCGCTCCATCAGCGATCAGAGATTTCATTTTCCAAACTAGAATTGTTCATGTTTTTTTCTCAAATCCAATCGCTCCATTGGCAATCGGCGATTTCTTTTGGTGAACTCATTTAACTTAGAAATTTTCAACCAACTTTGCGATGGATTTGGACCATTGATCTCAAGATCAAAATAGATCTTATTCATTGATATGTTAAACTTTGTTAAACTTCTCCATTCCTGCAAATTAATCTCTAATGTTGATCTTTAATGTCTAAATGATCTAGGTCATTGGTTCTCCAAACTATTCAATCACCATTGAAACAGAAAATTTGACCTCCCTGGTCAAATTTAACTCTACAACCTACAGATCGATGTCATTAACCATATCTTCGAAGGTTCTAAGGGAAATTTAGACTTGAATTTATTCATAAATTTGTGGATTTCAATATGGATTCACAAATTTCCCCAAATAGACATAGATCAAACTTCACCACAACAAATTTACCCATAATTTTTGTTGGCCTTGGCCCATACAAGCCCGATGATGAACCAAAAGTTTTGATACCACTTTGTAGTGCTCCCCCACTACTAAACCCAACAATAAAAAAATAAATTCTAATAGCAATAAACTCAAATGCGTGCATGCTAAAAATGTTCATACCACTAACATCATTTTAAAACAAGAATGTAGCTAAAATTAACATTCGCACAACAACATTCGAATGCTCCTAACTCAGATTTTATGCACAACAAATAAATCCCACAACCTAATGCAAGATATTGACAATTTAAACGCATTTAACAGCATTATGAATGCATGCAATTATACCAATACACAACAACAAATAATTTTACTCAAGAACATAACATATGCACAACAAGTGAAACTCGTAAACCATAATAATATAACAAAGATAAACACTTATATTTTATCAACAATGTGAAATTGACTATAGGGGATGGATGTTCCATCCAACCATATCTTTGTTGCTCCAAATATGATGCAGGAGCATCCCTCATGACAATCGAGCCAACATGGAAATGGAAGACAGCTGGAAGACGTCCAGCACAAATTTTTTGAAATTTCCCTTGAAGTTGATACGCCAAGCATAAATGAGATCATTTAATGAAGGCACCTTGGTAAAAATGTAATCAGACCTCGAGCCATACGCTCTCGTCTGAAGTAGATGGAGGCATTTATAGTAGTTAATGCAAGTAGATAGGATTTTTCTAGATTAGACAGTTCTAGAAGAAAAGAGGGAGAACGGATATAGACACCCTCATTATACTTTGTAACAGTAATTCAGGAAGATTTAGAAGAATCCAGAGTATAGGGGAGAAGCAGAGAACTGTAGAAGAACACCCATGTATAGATCTTGAATTAATAGAAGAAGTTGATTCAGATTCATGGTTGTCGTGTTATTATCCGTGTATGTGTGTTGAATGCTATGCTCATGAGTATTACTTCCTGTTATGCATTTGCTATTATGCTGTGTGTATGATTTCATGTGTTGAGATTGAAATCTAAGAGGGAGTGGAATGAGTTACAATTGTTTCTCTATCTAAGAAAGGATTTCCTGCAAGGAGTGCAGTTGAAGTCATCCGCAAGGAGTGTGTTGACAGAAGGCTCAGGTAGTTAGCTCTTGTTCTCATTCACCCAGAAGAGAAATTGGGTTATAGGAGCCGTGCAAGGAGTGCGCAGGCTAAGGAGAGTCTCAGTCACAACTGAGCAAAGTATTGAAGGACTACTGTTGCAGGTGTGCACAGAGTCAAAAGAACTCAACACTGGAGGTGTTTGAGAACTGTCGCAAGGAGTGCGTGCAAAGAACCTCTTTGAGGTTGAAAGTGTGAGAAAGATCAAGAGGGATAAGGGCTTCAAATCCATCAAAAGAAGCACAGAGAGTCTGTGTGCAAAATGATTGAATAGGCGCTGCAAAGTTGCATGCAGAAGGACCAATCTACATAGAGAAATATTGGTTTCACTCGTAGAAGCAATCTTCAAGGAGAAAAGAAATCGATGGTCAGGATCTTACGATGAGGATTAGTGAAGTCCCGTCAACCGTTGGATCTGCCACTGAAGCGGAGAACTTACGGCCGTGTTCGGAGTTCAAGCTCCAGATATTTAGGACCGTCAGATCTCACTAAAACACCCGTCAGCCGTCGGATCTGACAGAAGTTGCACGAGGGTTATCATCGGGATTCGAAGGATTGGAAGTTTCGAGGTCGATTGTTTTTCAACATTTGAAACCCCGAAATCCCGGGAAGATCTGGGTCATCCATCTGTTGGGACAGGTGGCAGGGAATTGAGAGTTCATCGACATTTTCGGAGTTTCAGGAGCCAAGGATCCGTGACCAGGAGAACCCCGAAACGGCGGAGGGATCATAGCCATAGGATCTCAAGGAGGACACGTGTCACATGATCACCAGATCGGGATTTTGGTCATCGGAGTTCAAGTAAGTGAAGGTTCCTGGTTTTGTAAAATAGCGAACCATGAGAGTTGATCTGGACCGTCCACCATTTGGGACGCGTGTCAGAAATTTGGAGAGAGTCAGGAATCGACGTATTGGAGTTCCTGAAGACAAGGAATTCGAGACATTTTAAGTCCCGAAACCCCGGAGAAATCGGGACCGTTCGTTAGAGGGGACGCGTGGAGGAAATCAGCGTCATCGGGAGAATTCCCGATAAGGAATCATCCATCGGGGTTTGATTCATCGGGAAATCGGGGATTCCGGTGACAAAGTGTTTATGCACTTTGGTTTCGCGAACCGTGAAATCCCGACGAGGAGGAAGGTGTCGTAGTGGAAGACAGTTGTCAGCCTGACGGAGAATCGGTGTTTGAGAAATCGGGAAACCCACGGGTAAGTGTTTTGTAGCATTAGAAATCATGAACCCCGATAAGAGGTAAAACCATGGTCACAGGTTAACGGTCCTATGGTTCGAAGCCTATAGCCGGAGGGCTATCGTGAAAAAGGCGCATCGCCATTCGGGGAATCGCGAGTCTTGGAGACACGATTATTTCGACATCGCAAACCCCGAAAACCCGATGGGAGTTATAGCTGCGGTCGTATAGGAGTCGGTCGTGTGGACTAAAGGGCTTAGCCAAGTGGGGCTAAGGAAACAAAGGAGCGCATCGGAGATTGGAGATCGGTGATTCAAGTTGCCAGAACATCGTGGGTGTCAAAACTCCGATAGTGGGAACCCTGATAGAAGGAAGGGAGTCCCTGAAGAGATTTATGTGGGTGAAATATTTCCCAATAGGGAAATAGAGAACCTTTGAGTTCTTCGGACCAGGAAGGAAATAGAAGGTCCTGTGAGTAGATGTGCCCCAAGGATGCGCCTGTGTCAAAATATTAGCATCAAATCACCCATGAGTTGGGGCTATGAATCCATAAGAAAGGGTTGTCTCACTACTGTCCACTCACAACTCAATATAACCCATAGCATGCTAATTCTCCTACAGCTATCCCAATCCACTATATCTCTTCCCCCTCGGTCTGCACAACCCAAAGAATGGGATCCCCTTCAATTCACATAGTCCCTTAGGCCTTTCCACTTCCCTTCGGGGCTCCAACACAAGTTGGCTAGGAATACTTCTTGCTAGGAACTCTAGGGATGCCAACTGCAAGGAAAAAATCACAGCAACAAGAACACTATGTGGTAATTTCTCTCACAAAATCTCACTCGACATGCCTAACAACTTGTTTCTTCATGAATTTATAGCTCCCACAAGCTACCACACATTCCCACTATGGCTACCCTCAAGCTCCAATACTCTTCTATCCCTTGCTTCTCCAAAACATGCATGTAAAAACTGCTCTCTTTTCCTATACGAATTTATTTTTCCCTCATGTTACACACTTATTTGTCACACTTAAGTGAGGGAGTGTTTTTTATGATCCCTAGACATCTTGGGGGATAAATTTATAGTATGAAGGTCAAAATACTATGTGCACATTTTTTATTCATTTTTATTGGAAAAAGGAAATTAATTTATTGTGAGAATCCACCTCACATCTAGTTTCCTAATCTCAAGGAGAAGATGAGAGTCTCATGGATGGTTAAGAGATTTTCTCAAACCAATATCCTAATTTAATGGATCTTGAGAGATATTTGCTCCCTTAAATCCTTGAGAGATATTTTCTCCCTAAAGTCCTTGAGAGATATTTTCTCTCTAAAAATCTTGGAGATCCCAATTTAGTGGATCTAGTGAGTGATCTTCTCCTTGGATTGTTGAGTTATTTCTCAAATGGAAAACTGTTTAAATTCCTTATGTGAGAGCTTAATGGAGGAAGAGAATTGAGAGTATCATACTTCTTATCTTGAGACATTTAAGAGAGGGTTGAATAGGAGAGCTTGGAGGAGTTGTTGCAACGTCAATGTTGGATTGTACGTGCTTCACTATGGATTTCTATTCATACATAACTTGGCCTATTCCCTTCATGTTTTGTGTCATTGGCTCATGCATCTCTATTGTTGTGAGATTCATCATATATAGATCTATTTTCACTTGACAATATAGTGTAGAAGAAGGTGTTAGGATATTTAGACACTTAGGAGTTAGTTAAGATCTACTTGGTCTAATATGTCGTTAGGTAAAACTGTGTTTCTTTAGTATGCATTAGTATGCATTTGTAGTTAGGAAATCCGACGGTCACAATATGTTCCCGACATAGAGTGATCTGACGGTTCATACTCTCCTCGATCTTAACGGCCATTGATCCATGGCTTAACACCCGATTGGTCCATGATCTCTATTTAAAGAGCATGGAGGGTCATTTTCCGACGATCGATTGTGAGAAACTCTCTTGTAAAATCTCTATGTAATCCTTTTCTTTGCATTAATAAACTGCTCCAAGTGGCCGCGTTGGCTGGGGCCGTGGATGTTTCCCCATAGGGGTTTTACCACATGAAAACATCGGTGTGTTGATCTTTGATCTGGTTATGTGAGTGTTTACTGAAGGTGTTCATCCTCTATTGGAATACCTATGTTGTCGAACATGGTATCAGAGCCTGTTTGAAGACCCGCTCCTGTTGTAGATCGACATCGTGAAGCCGAGTTGTCTCATCTCCATTTTCTGGCATTTTCGTACATTTCTGGGCTGAGAGGACTATTCCATTGCATCCGGAGCACTCTTTTCATTCAGGAACACTTTTCTTTTCACTCGAAAAGGTTTCCGTTTGCCCAAGATACGGCCATTACAGTCAGATCCGGAGGTATAAAGTCTGAATACGCATTTTTTTCTGCAAAGTTTTGATTTTATTTCGGTTTGTATTTTTTATTTCCGGGCTGCTACTCTTCTAGATCTACATATGCTCTTTGCCCCGCGCCTTGTGCGATCTTGGAAAATTATAAACAGATAGGAAAAGGTGCATCTTCCGGGTAAGCTAACCAAGATCTAACCCTTGTTGTCATCGAGAAGCGAAAAATTTTTCTTGTGTGAAAAGAGTTTTTTTGGAGCATGCTCTCCAAGGCTGTCTTCCACAACAACAAAAACAACAACAACAATCCTCCTTTTGAACATTACAATATGTTTTGCTAGACCATTTGGTTAAAACTTTCCTTATTAAGTAAGAGGTCTTGAGTTCAAGTCTCTCTTTTGTTACCTTTTTGAAAAAGTTCATGCTAAAAATTGTAAAGTGCATTTCACTTCAAGTATAAAAGTGAATCACTATAAGTAGCTTTATATTTTTTAGAGTTATTTTGCATGCAACTTTTCTGTTATAAGTTAACCTAATTGTAAAAGTGATCCCCACTTCTCTTTATAAAAGTGGGTCACTTCATAAAGTAGCTTACACTATCACGTGGTTATTTGGTTACCGTTTATGCCTTTTTTAAAAGGGGCATAACTCTCACATCGGAAGTCCGTTTTCAGTGCC
>ML780304.1:558890-579131 GCA_009831015.1 Picea engelmannii
ATTTCCTTGGCCTCCAAGTTTTGCAAACTAATGAAGGAATTTTTCTTTCCCAGTCTAAGTATGCTTGTGACCTTCTTCGTCGCTTTCACATGGACGATTGTAAACCATCCTCTTCTCCCTTCCAGTCTGGAGTCAAGCTTTCTTCCACTTGTACTTCTCCTAAAGTTGATTCCACCCTGTATCGTCAGTTAGTTGGTAGCCTCTTATACTTGACTCATACCCGTCCTGATCTTTCCTTTGTTGTTGGTCTTGTTTCCCGATATATGCAAACACCCCATGAAAGCCATTGGAAAATAGCTAAAAGGATACTTCTCTATGTTCGTGGTACTGTTCAGTTTAGGATACATTACAGTTCAGGGGGGACTCCCTTATTGGTTGGTTTCACTGATTCAGATTGGGTTGGCGACCCCGATGATCGGAAGTCTATTGCAGGTTATGTTTTCAGCCTTGGTTCAAGACCTGTCACTTGGTCTTGTAAGAAACAACAGGCTATTGCACTTTCTTCAGCAGAAGCAAAGTACCGAGCAGTGGTAAATGCAAGTCAGGAAGCCCTGTGGCTTCGACAGATCCTTTCAGAGTTTGGATTCCAGCACCAGCATCCGACCATACTTTGGTGTGGCAATCAAAGTGCCATCAAGCTCGCCAAAGACCCAGTTCAACATCAGCGTAGCAAACACATCGAGATACACATGCACTTCATCAGAAATCTCATTCATGATCAAGTTATTGAAGTTCTCTTTTGCCCTACAGAAGATCAAGTTGCAGACATTTTCACAAAGTCTCTTACAGAAGTGAAGTTTTCCAAACTTCGAGCTATGTTAGGAGTTCAGGAAGTTTTCATTAAGGGGGGATAGGCTCTAATGCCTCCTTCCTTCTCCTATTGTGTCATCATTGTAAATCCTTCAATCCTATCCCAAGTTGTTCTTAAGGGGGGATGTTAGGATATTTAGACACTTAGGAGTTAGTTAAGATCTACTTGGTCTAATATGTTGTTAGGTAAAAGTGTGTTTATTTAGTATGCATTAGTATGCATTTGTAGTTAGGAAATCCGACGGTTATGATATGTTCCCGACATAGAGTGATCCGACGGTTCATACTCTCCTCGATCTTAACGGCCATTGATCCGTGGCTTAACACCCGATTGGTCCATGATCTCTATTTAAAGAGCATGGAGGGTCATTTGACGACGATCGATTGTGAGAAACTCTCTTGTAAAATCTCTCTGTAATCCTTTTCTTTGCATTAATAAACTGCTCCAAGTGGTCGCGTTGGCTGGGGCCGTGGATGTTTTCCCGTAGGGGTTTTACCACGTGAAAACATCGGTGTGTTGATCTTTGATCTGGTTATGTGAGTGGTTACTGAAGGTGTTCGTCCTCTGTTGGAATACATGTGTTGTCGAACAGAAGGTGGTTTCTCTTTGTTCTTTGTAGGTCTTTTCTTGTACCTAGGAGCTTGGTCAACATGGTCAAAGCATGTAGCAAAGAGGAAAACGGACATAAGGTATGTCCCCCATCTCTTTCTTCTCATTTGATTGTAGAAGTAGATATAAAGGGAATTTGGTGTTCATTTTTTGTCTTCTGTCTTTGGATCAAAGAGGGGTCTTGGTCCAAAGGGGGGTTTCACATGTCTTCAGGGGGGACTTTAATAACCCTCAACAAAAAATTGGAGATTCCATTGGGGAGAGATTTTAATAGTCTTTCCTTGGTTTCTTATATCCTTTTGAATCTTGTTTGTCCCTTAATTGTTTTTATTTTGGTGCTTGTTATTTGAAATATTCCTGGTCTTTGTTGAATCTTGGAAAAATTTTGTTCTTTTTCAATCATTTCCAGGCTTCAACACTCCCCTCTAGTGGCCTATAGAGCGTTGAAAACCCAAGTCAATGCTCCTTGTCATTATTTTGGGAAGCGTTGACCTTTGTTCAATGCCCTGTTTGCCTTATTATAGGAGTGTTGATCTCCTTTCTCGGTTAGTTTTAAGCTCATTTTGCCTCTTTTTTCTCAGATTCTTGATTCAAATTTTTGCTTCATAATATTTTATGATTGGTTATGACTTTGTTTGATTGAAAGAATTGTTATTTCCATCTTTTCTTGTCTCTTTTGAGTTTGCAAATCCTTAAAAATTGTGGAATGAGCATGACTTCCTTGGGCTAACCTGATCCTTTGGTAAAAGTTTGTCTTACCAGTATTTCGATCCTCGTCACAAAGGTTTTCAGACTTTTTTTATCTTGATTTCAAAACTTTCTAAGTGTTTTACTGATTGATTTTGAAGTCTTCTTCATTGATTTGGAATTGCAAGGGTTTCTTTGAGCATTCTTTTTTAGCTTCTTATTATCTTATTTGGAAATATTTTGACCCTTTGAAAGTTAGAATCTTTATAGTCTTATTGAAACTTGGAATTTATCTTTGATTCTTTCTACTCATTTTTCAAGGTTTTCAAAAAGTGATTTCCTTTCTCTTTTACAATTTTGAGTCATTGATTGAACATGTTTTGAAGCTTTTCTCACACTTGTATTCTTTCAGTTCTCATCAAACTTTTGAGTGTGTTATCGTTTGGATTCTTTTTTTCTTTGTGTTCCTTTGTGTTAGCATTGAATTTTTCATTATAAATTGAAAGTAAGGAAGAAAAAAAGTCTTGCACTTGATGTGATTTCATTGCATATACAACCAAACAAAGAGAAATGTTTGCATTCTTAGAAGTTTTGTTTTGGTACATGTTTTGAAAGAGCTAGTCCTTCATTTGCTTAGGATTTCGAAAACATTTATTTGATAGGTTGGCATCATTATTCTCTCCATTTAAGAAGAAAATTGAAAGTTGCATGATATTGAGTGCTTGTTTATATTAAGAAGAAAAATACATCTTCTCCTTTCCTTAGCTAGAATTCATTGAATGAAATCTTTTGCATTTCATTCTTTCGGCATGGTTTTGAAGTTGAGTCACAACATCATCAATTTCATCTTCGTGGACATTTATGAGTAAAAACAACCATTGAAATCAACCATCATGTTAATAAAATCAATTAGAAATTTTTCAATTTATAGCACACCAACAGTGGTCTAAGGATAGGGCCTTTGGATTAGGGTGAAGTGAGTTAATTATCCAAGGATACTAAATAAGACTGTAGAACACTAACGAGTGACAAAATCCAACTTCAACAGAATTGGGAATGAATAACCCAAAGTCTCGAAGGGCGAAATGAATCTAGATCGTTGATCTAGAACTGACCACAGTCGTTGGATCAAGAATTCACAAGATCCAAAAATAACTGAAATCCCGACAATCGTTGGATCAAGGATTCACAAGATCCAAAAATAGTCGAAATCCCAACAAATGTTGGATCGTGTTAGGATTTTCACGTCAAAGAAGTATCATTAGATGAAGTCAAGATACTTGATATTTATTCGGGGAACCTCACTTCAGGAGAATTGGGAAGTGGGAAAAATGAATAACCCAAAGTCTCGAAGGCCGAAATAAATATGGATCATTGATCTAAGAGTTGATCATATTTGTTGGATCAAGAATTCATATGAACCTACAACTAGGAGGAGGACATGTGCCACGTCAGGAGATCCATGTCGGCAAGGGCACGTGGTGCAATCAAATGGTGACAAGTGTCAAAGTCCAGTTGGCACTTTAGGTACACATAAGTCTCAAATATAAGTGACACGTGGCAGCCACTCGACCAGTGCCAAGTTAGCAGTGATGTCAGCAAGTTACGTCACTACGAGAGTTTTTCCTTTGGGGGAAACCAACAACTACCCGAAGCATCGAAGGTCGAAGTCAATGATAATTGTTGATCTAAGATGATCTGGATTCTCACATAATCGTTAGATCAAAACATAGTGGAAAGATGACGTAAGTACTCACATGTTAACCACTTAGGTGTTAACCAACTCTGATGGAAAACATAAATTACCCAGACCTCCGAACCCGCGAAGTCATGAAGTACTGAAGTAAATAGTGGTCATCCATATCAACCTTTGATTAATTCATAGTCGTTGATTTAAGTGGTGGAAGGATAGGTAATGATTGAAGCTAGACCGTTGATCTAGTTCCGAGATTCATGCTAACCATTGGATCAATCCTTGTGAGAGGTAACCACTTCGGGAAGTTGAAACTTCAGAAGATTGGATGAGAGATAAATCGCCCGAAGATCGAAGTACCGGAGGACTAGGTTTCAGCCCCCGGTCACGGGTTACAAACATAGAAGCTGTGAAGCGCTAGGAACATTGCTTAACTTAGTAAGCACGTGGTTTTTGCGCATATGGTCACATGTAAATGATTTGAAAGAAGCGCTTCTGCAGAATTTGATTTCTACAATATTTGCAAGACATGGAATCAAATTAAAAACGAAATCAATCCATATCAGTGATCGATTTATGAAAATCACTCTATCTAATTTGAAAATCCATGTCACGATATTATATGAATAATAATGAAGGAAGCACAAATGGAGATTAATGAGCCCACGGTCATTTGAAAAGAATGGTTTTAAGGAAGCGCATGTTTGCAATACTTAGTGATGGGTTAAAATGATGAATCAATTTACAAAGGATTTGAAGTGTTTGAACAAAAAATTAATAATAATAATAGTAGAAGTTATTTTATTAAAATGAATGAAAGGGTGCAATGATTCATTATCAAAAGACACAATCATTCAAGTTCACACCAATTGGAAGACTATATAAACAAAGAAGTATGGTGAACAATAGAGGTAATTGAATTTGTTAAAGTATATATATTTATATGTAATGGATTGAATGAAGGTTCATTCTATCAGGTTGGTGCCTATTGACAGGTTGCATTCCTCACATCTCAGTTGGATGTAAGATCAACAAGTTGGGACTTGTTATGAGGGTTGGATTCCTCATTTCTCAGTTGGATATGAGAACTACAAGCTAGATCTTGTAACAGAGAGTTGGGTATCTCATAATTGTTTAAAGATGAAGATAGATCTTATATATTCATTCAAGTTAAATAAATAAATAAAATACTTATTCTATTATATATTGGTTGAGAAATTGAAATAAATATATGTTGTTCAATTAATTTATGAAAAGTGGAAAATTGTCCAAAGTTTTGTGACACTGGTTCACACCCCCCTCTCAGTGTCAAGTGTACATTTCAAGACTATTTGTTGATGTGTCATTTTTCCTTATCTTTATTGGCTCTAGGACTAAAGAGAGGAATTTTTCACATGGGATTTTTATTGTTCCTATTACAAGACATTTCTTCACATGGGATTTTTATTGTTCCTATTACAGGACATTTATTCACATGGGATTTTACTCATACTACACAATTCAACATCTTCACATTCTATTCAAAAGGTGAACAGAAGTCAACATCGCAACCACTGCAGCCTCAGTCCAAGCACCTTCTGTCCAACAGAAGCAGGTAGACAAGATTGAAGAAAAGTGCAAGGATTCCTTCTGCACACAGTCATCTCATGTAGCCACACTATTTAAAGAGGTCCAACCCTTCCAGCCACAGGTTCGTGATATTCTTCAACAAACTAATAAGCGCAACTTCTCCAACAAGGCAAGCAGCTCATCAAGATGCAGATTCAGCAAACGTTTTTTCCTCTCCCCCAGGCACTCAACGCAATGGAGACCATTTCTTCCTAAGGAGGGAGGATTGATCCAGGTGGATATCAGTGGCCACCGACCTATTCCAACTGGCTCAAAACAGTCTTCTTGCAACTTACTATTTTTAGCATTTTTTCGGTTCCTAAACTTCTGAGGCCATTTTGAGGACCTAAATAACGTTTTTTTGAGATCAAGCACATCAATGATAACCAAAGGATTTGATTGATCCCCAAAAATGAATATCCTCAAAAATACCTTTCCAACGAGCTATTGTGCACTCCAAACGAAGATTGTATGCCAAAGTTACGCCCTCGGGAAATTATACACCAAACTACCGAAAACGAGGTCCCCAAAATTATTGGATTTTCATTTTTCGGGGTTAGGGTTTTGGATTTTATTTATAATAAAAATAACTTTAGAGCATCATTGTAATCATCTTCTTGTGAATGTGAGTATTCATCACATCTCTTCTCATAGATAAGTTTCCACCATTCTAGTGAGTCTTTCACTCTGTATTTCTACAGTTTTGTACATTTCGCTCATTAATAGAAATTGTGTATTATTGTATATTTGTGCCTCTTGTTATATATCTGATATATCTCTATTATATTATTGTCTCTCTTGCAATATCTCTGTATATTTCTGTGTTATATCTCCGCTCTCATTTCGTGCCGAAAATAATCGAGATCAGTGATTGTAACTTCAAATCTAATGGTTCCTTTGTTGTTATGAAACTTATTTAATCATGAATTTTTATTCATGATTTAAAGCTTGATAAAATATTTTGGAATAATTCATTACCCCTATCAATAGTATATTACATGAGATGTAAATGGATTTTAGAAAAAATGATATCCCTTCCACCTATGGTGTATTTTCCGTAGTGTATTTTCCATAATAATGACAATAAACACTTTCATTTACCTTAAATAATTTGTTTCAAGGCCTTGTGCAACACTCTATTTACTATCTTCATAATTAGATAAGTTAAGACTTTGGAAAGCCCATAGGTCCTAATTAGTAGAAGTAGGCTCTAGTACAAAATGTAAGACATAATTTTAATTATTTCCCTCTACTCTGAATCTAAATGTAAGGGCTAAGAATTTTATTAAATTGACTACTCATTTTGCATGTTTATATCGAAGTTCGATTTATCCTTAATAATTATTTAAGGGTTCAATCAACATATTCTAAACCCCTAGCTAGGCTAACTTCTCATATAGATTTTAAATTACCCTAACAAGAATAAAATTAAAGCAGAACCCGAATAATCCTCAACCACAACTAGCAAAATAGCACAAGCATTCTAACTTAACACTGCAAACTAGCAAGGATAATTCCAGCAATATGTGAAACTTATAGATAAATCTAGCATATGCAAATCCAACAATAACAACATGTATGAGATAAAAGCCAGTGATAACCATCAATCCATTCAAGAAAATTAGATAATTAAATACTCAAGAAAACAAAAGGAATGAGAGAACTACCTAGAATTTGAGAAAACTGAAATTCGACTCACAAAACACAGGGAAAGAGGACCCGTTAGAGATAAGCATCCACCGACAATAGTCGACAACGAAAACACCATAGAAATGGGAAATTAATAATAGGGAGAAAACACTACTCGCAACCTACCTCTCGGTGTGACACTAAGAGACCCCAAACCCTCAATCAATGAAACTATGCCAGCCTTCCTTTCTCTCTTTCAATCTTCCCTAAACCATTTCAAAACCTCAACAACCAACTAGGATTATTCATTAATATTAACAGAGACTTTTCAATGGATTTTCTTCTTAGTGAAGGTTTACTATTATATATTTCATGTTCATTTGTGTTAGTTTATCCTAACTTAATCTTAAAGGCTAAGCATATTTCTAACTAGCATCGAATTACTTGATGTTTATTGCATGATTTTATAGCCAAAGCTTGTGCGTTTCTAATGATATATATTCTTCAACAAATTCTTTCCCAAAGCATACTAGATTTAATGAAGGGAGATACATCCAAACAACATAATTCTTATCTGGGAAAAGGATGGAATGGGTGAAAGCTATAGGATAGAGCATGTCTTAAAATCAACTTTGAAAATAGGTAAATTCATGTTGAATAGCCCTTTCATCATTATCATAGCCTAAACCTTGGGTTTATCACTTAGTTTATGGAGTGGAAGCTCTATTTGTTGATGTGTCATTATTCCTTATCGTTATTGGCTCTAGGACTAAAGAAAGGAATTTTTCACATGGGATTTTTATTGTTCTTATTAAAGGACATTTCTTCACATGTTATTTTAATCATATTACAAAATTCAACTTCTTCACAATTTGTTTAAAAGGTGAACAGAAGAACAATGCAACCACTACAGCCTCAATCCAAGCACCTTTTGTCCAGCAGAAACAGGTCAACAAGATTGAAGCAAAGCGCAAGGATTCATATTGCACACAATCATCTCATGTAGACAAACTGGTTAATGAGGTCCAACCCTTCCATCCACAAGTTCGTGACATCCTTTAACAAGCTAAGCAGCGCAACTTTTCCAACAAAGAAAGCATCTCATCAAGATGCAGATTCAACAAACGCTTTTCCCTCTCCCCCGGGAACTCAGTGCAATGGAGATGATTTCTTCCTAAGGAGGGAAGATTGATCCAGGTGCATATTTGTGGCCACCCACCTATTCCAACTAGCTCAAAATAGTCTTCTGGAAACTTATATTTTTAGCTGTTTTTCAGTTCCTAAATTTTCGACGCCATTTTGAGAACCTAAATAAAAACAAAATCGGCATCGAGCACCTCAATGATAGTCAAAGGCTTCGATTGAGCCCCCAAAATGAATCTCCTCGATTATACCTTTCCAACAAGCTATCGTACGCCCAAAATGAAGATCGTATGCCAAAGTCACACCCTTGAGAAATTGATAAACCAAACTACCCAAAACAGGGTCCACAAAATTGTTGTCTTTTCATCTTCCGGGGTTAGGTTTTGGATTTTATTTATGTTAAAAAGGCCTTTAAATCCTCATTGTAATCATCTTCTTGCGAATGTGAGTAGTCGTCAAATATCTTCTCAGAGATAAGATTCCACCATTCTAGCAAGTCTTTCACTCTATATTTCTACAGTTTTGTACATTTTGTTCATTAATAGAAATTGTGTATTATTGTATATTTGTGTATCTTGTTATATATCTGGTATATCTTTGTTATATTATTTCCTCTCTTGCAGTATCTCTATATATCTCTGTGATATATCTTCGCTCTCATTTCGTGCCAAAAAGAATCCAGATCAGTGATTGTAACTTCAAATCTATTGTTTCATTCATTGTTATGACACTTATTTAATCATGAATTTTTATTCATGATTTAAATCTTGATAATTTATTTTCGGATAATTCATTACCCATATCAATAGTATATTACATAAGATTTAAGTGGATGTTAGAAAAAATGGCATCCCTTCCTCCTATAGTGTATTTTCCTTAATAATGACAATAAACACTTTCTACTTCACCAAATATATTTTGGTTGGACGTCCCTGCTAGGGATGATTAGAGGCAACGATGGTTTTTTTTTTCATTTACCTTAAATAATTTGTTTCAAGGCCTTGTGAAACACTCTATTTACTATCTTCATAATTGGAGAAATTAGGACCCTAGAAAACCGATAGGTCCTAATTATTAGAACTAGGCTCTAGTACCAAATGTAAGACATAAATTTAATTATTGCTCTCTACTCTGATTCTAAATGTAAGGGATAAGAATTTTAATACATTGACTACTCATTTTGCATGTTTATATCAAATTTTGTGTTTATCCTTAATAATGATTTAAGGGTCCGATCAACATATTTTAAACCCCTGGCTAGCCTAACTTCTCATACAGATTAAAAATTACCCTAACAAAAATAAAATTAAAGAAGAACCTGAATAATTCTCAACCGCAACTAGCAAAATAGCACAAGCATTGTAACTTAACACTGCAAACTAGCAAGGATAATCCTAGAAATATGTGTTACTTATAGCTAAATCTAGCATTTGCAAATCCAACAATAACAACATGTATATGCTAAAAGCCAGCGATAACCATCAATCCATTCAAGCAAATTAGATAATTAAATACTCAAGAAAACAAAAGGAATGAGACAACTAACTAGAATTTGAGCAAACTGAAACTGGACTCACAAAACACGGGGAAAGAGGACCCACCAGAGATAAGAATCCACCAACAATGGTCGACAATGACAACACCATAGCAATGGGAATCTAATAATTGGGAGACAACACTCCTCGCAACTACCTCTCAGTGTGACACTAAGACACCCCAAACCCTCAATCAATGAAACTATGCCAGCCTTCCTTTCTCTCTTTCAATCTTCCCTAAACCAGATCAAAACCTCAACAACCAACTAGGATCATTCATTAATATTAAGAGAGACTTTTCAATGGATTTTCTTCTCAGTGAAGGTTTACTATTATATATCTCATGTTCATTTTTGTGAGCTTATTCTAACTTAATCTTAAAGGCTAGGCATGTTTCTAACTGGCATTGAATTACTTGATGTTTATTGCATGATTTTATAGTGAGAGATTGTGCATTTCCAATGATATGTATTCTTCAACAAATTCTTGCCCAAAGCATGCTAGTTTTACTGAAGGGAGACACATCCAAACAACATAATTCTTGTCTAGTAAAAGGATGGGATGGGTGAAAGCTATACGATAGAGAATGTCTTAAAATGAACTTTCAAAATAGGTAGGATCATGTTGAATATCCCTTTCATCAATACCATACCCTAGGCCTTGGCTTTAACACTTAGTTTATGGAGTGGAAGCTCTATTTGTTGATGTGTCATTTTTCCTTATCGTTCTTAGCTCTAGGACTAAAGAGAAGAATTTTTCACATGGGATTTTTATTGTTCCAATTAAAGGACGTTTTTTCACATGGGATTTTTCTCATGCTACAAAATTAAGCTTCTTCATAGTATGTTCAAAAGGTGAACAGAAGAACACCACAACCATTGCAGCCTAAGTCCAAACACCTTTTGTCCAGCAAAAGCAGGTCGACAAGATTGAAGCAAAGCGCAAGGATTCCTTATGCAAACATTCATCTCATGTAGCCAGACTGTTTAAATAGATCCAAGCTTTCCAGTCACAGGTTCGTGACAGCCTTCAGCAAGATAAGCAGCACATCTTCTCCAACGAGGCAAACAGCTCATCAAAATGCAGATTCAGCAAAAGCTTTTCCCTCTCCCACGGGCACTCAACGCAATGGAGACCATTGCTTCCTAAGTAGGGGGTATTGATCCAGGTGGATATCGGTGGCTACCTACCTATTCCAACTAGCTCAAAACAATCTTCTGGCAACTTACTATGCTTAGCAGTTTTTCGGTTCCTAAACTTCTGGGGCCATTTTTAGGACCTAAATAATGTTTTTTGTGATCAAGCACCTCAATGATAGTCACAGGATATGATTGAGTCCCAAAAATTAATATCCTCGATGATACCCTTCCAACGAGCTATTGTGCGCTCCAAACGGAGATCATATGCCAAAGTTACGCCCCCGAGAAATTGATACACCAAACTACCCAAAACGGGGTTAGGTTTTTGCGCTCCACAAAACTATTGGTTTTTCATCTTTCGGGGTTAGGTTTTAGATTTTATTTATGTTAAAAAATTCTTTAGAGCCTCATTATAATCATATTGTGAATGTAAGTAGCCATCACATCTCTTCTCGGAGATAAGTTGTCACCATTCTAGCGAGTCTTTCACTCTATATTTCTATAGTTTTATACATTTTGCTCATTAATAGAAATTGTGTATTACTGTATATTTGTGCATATTATTATATATCTGATATATCTTTGTTATATTATTGTCTCTCTTGCAATATCTCTATATATTTCCATGTTATATCTTCGCTCTCATTTCGTGCTGAAAAGAATCTGGATCAGTCATTGTAACTTCAAATCTAATGTTTCCTTCATTGTTATGACACTTATTTAATCATGAATTTGTATTCATGATTTAAATATTTATAACTTATTTTGGCATAATTCATTACCCCTATTAATTATTAATAGTATATTACATGAGATGTAAGTGGATGTTAGAAAAAATGACATCCCTTCCTCCTATGGTGTATTTTCCATAATAATGAAAATAGACACTTTCTACTATACCAAATATATTATGGTTGGACTTCCCTGCTATGGATGATTAGAGGCCATTTTGAGGACCTAAATATTTTTTTATCGGGATCGAGCACCTCAATGGTAGTCGAAGGATTTTTGAGCCCCCAAAATGAATCTCTTGGACGGTACTTTTCCAATGAGCTATCGTGTGCCCCAAACGAAGATCGTATTCCAAAGTTACGCCCCCAGGAAATTGATACACCAAACAACCCAAAACGGGGTCCACAAAATTGTTGGTTTTTCATCTTCTAGGGTTAGGGTTTTGGATTTTTTTTATGTTAAACAAGCCTTTACAGCCTCATTGTAATCATCTTCTTGCGAATGTGAGTAGCCATCACATCTCTTCTCAGAGATATGCTGCCACAATTCTAGCGAGTCTTTCACTCTGTATTTCTACAGTTTTGTACATTTCGTTCATTAATAGAAATTGTGTATTATTGTATATGTGTGCCTCTTTTTATATAACTGATATATCTATGTTATATTATTGTCTCTCTTGCAATATCTCTGTATATTTTTGTGTTATATCTCCGCTCTCATTTTGTGCTGAAAAGAATCTAGATCAGTGATTTTAACTTCAAATTTAATGTTTCCTTCATTATTATGACCCTTATTTAATCATGAATTTCTATTCATGATTTAAAGCTTGATAATTTATTTTGGCATAATTCATTACCCCTATCAATAGTATATTACATGAGACGTAAGTGGATGTTAGAAAAAATGGCATCCCTTACTCCCATGGTATATTTTCATAGTGTATTTTCCATAATAATGACAATAAACACTTTCTACTTCACCAAATATATTCTGGTTGGACTTCCCTACTAGGGATGATTAGAGGCAACGATGGTGTTTTTCATTTACCTTGAATAATTTGTTTCAAGGCCTTGTGAAACACTCTATTTACTATCTTCATAACTAGAGAAGTTAAGACCCTGGAAAGCCCATAGGTCCTAATTATTAGAACTAGGCTCTAGTACCAAATGTAAGACATAATTTTAATTATTGCTCTCTACTATGAATCTAAATGTAAGGGCTAAGAATTTTAATACATTGACTACTCATTTTGCATGTTTATATCGAAGTTCTTGTTTAGCCTTAATAATGATTTAAGGGTTCGATCAACATATTTTAAACCTCTGGCTAGGCTAACTTCTCATACAGATTTCAAATTACCCTAACAAGAATCAAATTAAAGAAGAACCTGAATAATCCTCAACCGCAACTAGAAAAATAGCAAAAGCATTGTGATGCAGACCCCCCCTGCTCTTCTCGGGGCTGCACGACCTCCCAGTCTAGGATATTTCTTCCTTCTGAGTCTGTCTGTTGGGTCTCTTTTTAACTTATGAAAAGTGTCATCCCTTCTGAGCTTGAACCTTGGAGGATTTCGATTCCCCACAAACTCCTTGTGTTTCTCGGATTTCTTCAAACTCAGATCCAAAGGATTTCTTGAAAAGAAATTCTTCTTGCCCTCCTGGCATTCCTCTTACTCGATGCACACCTTGCAGAGCTCCTCTTTATAGAGTGTTGTATAACTCTGTCTCTCTCTGAACTCAACACAGAGTTGTTCCTATGCACTCCTTGCACTTCTATTGATGAAGATCAGTGCTACCTCTCCTGAGCTTTTCTGAGGTTAATTCACCTCTGTCAACACACTCCTTGAGGACTATGTGCACTCCTTACACTCAAAAAATCAAAGAAAAGAAGCAATTGAAACTTATTCAATTCTTCACCAGTTCATACATTCAAAACATGAACGACATATAAAAACATAACAATGAATGAAAATACATAAACACACAGAAATTTCATATGCATGAAAAATTGTTTTCTTTCAATTAAGATGAATGTTCGATTACAATATGTGCAGGCTGGACTGTAACAGAGTCTCAACTCTCTCAAAACAAACTATTCTACTTCATATTCAATGACAATACTCCTCCAGCGGCCTCATTTGGGCATGCCATGCATCTACATATACAGGAAGGTTCCTAGGGTTCCCTTTGACTACCTCTCTTATCGAAGTAACAGCTAACAACTACTCAAACTCCGTTACATTCAAGACTGAGAGTGAAACTCTCAGATCTCTTGTGATCATTTAGTTTCCAAGCGTTTCGCTCTTCTTCAATCATCCGTTCAAAACGGATCTACAGAAAAATTCCAGCTTTTAGATTCTGATTAATTTAAAAAGGCGCACTATGGCGCTGAGTTGTCCCTCCACGTGGGTTTTGCTGACGATGCTCCTGTTTCATACTCCACTGCTGGGAAAAACATGAGCTCTTGCTCATGGCTCCCTCTACCATGTTGTTGAGATCCTCTAGGGTCCCATACTTTCTCTTGGAGCTATTCATCTACTCCTTTTCCTTGCAACTTCTTTTTCCCTGCTGCTCCTGCAGGTTTTCTTCTGTGCCATACTTCTCTGATGATTGCTTCTTGTGCTGCTTCCAGAATCAATTTATTTATCTCCTCTATTTCTTTATCTAGTTGGTCTACTGGCTGGTTTTCCCCCTGCAGTATGCTTTGTTGCCTCTTCTCTCCATCAATTTCCAACTTGACTTGTTGGATAAGATTCTTTTGCATTTTTACCCTTCTCTCCAGGGCCTCCATCTCTTCACACAGATCAACAAGATCCATGCTATCTGTTTCTTCCTCCTTTGATGTAGGTTTGTATTCTATAGTTATTTCTTGCTCAGCTCCTTGGCTGAAATTTTTTAGCAGTTTCACTGAATGCTCTTCTTTCTCCATCTCTTGGGCACATTGAAATGTGTGCTCTTTCTCCTCTTCACCAATTTGATCAATATGAACTTTCATGTTATCTTCATCTCTTGTGGCATTAGTTGCCCACTCTGTTGCAGACTCCAGTTCTGCAATCTCACCACTGAGTTGTTGCTCGGCGTCCTCCTCTGACAAACTGACTTATGGCATCTCCTCTTGTGTTGGTTCAACTCCAACTTCCTTCAGTTGCTCCCCAGGATGGTATGATCCTCCACCTGTTTCCAATTTGGCCCATTGGAGATGCCTAATCTTCATATTTACTCTTCTCTCATGGGCTTCTAATTCCTCATACAGCTCAACAAAATCTATGTTGTATGGTTCCTCTTCTTCTGCAAGCTCCAATGTTGCAGTTATCTCCCTTTCATCTTCATGGTTGAAAATTTTGAGCAATTATGTTGAATTCTCTTCTCCTGAAATCTGCATCACTATCTCCTGGCAGCCATCTTCTGGTTTTGGATTGTCCAACCAATCCTCCAGCATCTTCAGCTCTCGCTCCCATTGAGTGAGCAATTCATCTGAATTCTCCTCTTTTTCTGCTGGGGCAAACATCAATGTTTTCTCCTTCTCCTCCTCTTTGACAGTGTTTTTTGGTTGTCTTTCCTATGCTACACCTAAATCACAGACATAGTTATATTTAAAAGCATTTGGCTCCATGGCCTCTTTCTTGGATTCTTGTTGCACTACCTCCTCATGTGCAACACTTGTATTAGCCTATGTTGGACTATTTTGCAGGAATATTTGAATTCCCCCAATGATCAGAACACACCTCTGATCTTCTTCCATCAGCACTCCTTCTTGATATGAACTCTCAACTAAGTTCATCTCTTCTCCCTTTCCCACCTGACAACTTGGGATTTTCTCTCTGCCCACCTGGCAGTCTATGAGATCACCCGATCTCTCTCCATTGCCCACCTGGCAACTTGAACTTCCATCACTGCCCTATTGGCAGTCTATGAAACCATCCACTGATCTCCTTTCATTTCCCACCTGGCAACTTGAAAGTTCACTTCTTCCCCCCTAGGAGTTTATGAGATCCTCAACTAATATCTTCTCCTCCTCATCACTAAGATTTCTCCCAGTCTCTAGTTCACAGATGTGAATCAGTTCCTCCTATGTGTAACTGAGGGTTTCATCATGCCTCAACCACTTCCTCAACTCTTGTTGTTGTTTTCTGGCCAACAAATTTTGAACAAGACATTTTACCTTCCTGTTCAGAGGCCATTCGTACCTCCAGTGTACCTTTGTCTCTTGCTGCATCTTCAATGTCAGTTGTTCCATTCTTGCTATTATCTCAATGAGCTTCTTGTCAATTTTTCCTTTACTCTTTTGTTGGTGGTCTTCTCTTCGACCACGCTCATGGCCTTCAGTAGCCATCTTTTTTGTCTTCATCCCTCCTAGCTATCTACCATTTGCTGCACATTTTACAACAATATTTACAGAGCATCAGTACTCTGTCCCTTTTCCTTTACCCACTGTTCTACAGAAAAACTCGAGCTTCTGAAACTATTTGATGTCATCAAATTATTTCTATTCACCTTTTCACCTTTTCCTACAATCTGTAGACACAATTCAGTTCTTGATACAACTTGGTGTAGTCAGATTGTCTTTTCTATCTCCTTCATCTGAAATCTACGGACAAATCAACGCTGATACCTCTTGATGATATCAGACTATCTCCTTTATCTCTCTTCCTCTTTTCCCTGTTGTCTGCAAGCAAAAACTTCTGCTCGGATACCACTTGATGCAAACCCCCCCCTACTCTCCTCGGGGTTGCACAACCTCTCAGCCTAAGATCTTTCCTCCTTCTGAGTCCGCCTATTGGATCTCTTCTGCACTTATGAAAAGCGCTATCCCTTATGAGCTTGATCCTTGGAGGATTTCGATTCCCCACGCACTCCTTGCGTTTCTGGGATTTCGTCAAACTCGTATCCGAAGGATTTCTTGAAAAGAAATTCTTCTCGCCCTCCTGGCGTTCCTCTTGCTCGATGCGCACCTTGCAGAGCTCCTCTTTATAGATTTTTTTATAACTCTGTCTTTCTCTGAAGTCAACACAGAGTTTTTCATGTGCACTCCTTGCACTTCTGTTGATGAAAATCAACGCTACCTCTCCTGAGCTTCTCTGAGGTTAATTCACCTCTGTCAACGCACTCCTTGCGGACTATGTGCACTCCTTGCACTCGAAAAATCAAAGAAGAGAAGCAATTGAAACTTATTCAATTCTTCACCAATTCATACATCCAAAACATGAATGACATATAAAAACATAACAATGAATGCAAATACATAAACACACAGAAAGTTCATATGCAGGAAAAAATGTTTTCTTTCTATTAAGATGAATGTCCAATTACAATATGTGCAGGCTGGATTGTAACAGAGTCTTAACTCTCTCAAAACAAACTATTCTACTTCCTATTCAATGACAATACTCCTCCAATAGCCTCATTTGGGCATGCCATGCATCTACATATACAGGAAGGTTCCCTCCAACTACCTCTCCTATCGAAGTAACAGCTAAAACTACTCAAGCTCCGTTACATTCAAGACTAAGAGTGAAACTCCCAAATCTCTTGCAATCATTTAGTTTATGAGCATTTCGCTCTTCTTCAATCATCCGTTCAAAACGGATTTGCAGAAAAACGTCAGCTTTTAGATTCTGATTAATTTAAAAAGGCGCACTATGGTGATGAGTTGTCCCTCCACATGGGCTTTGTTGATGATGCTCCTGCATCACATTGTAACTTAACACTGCAAAGTAGCAAGGATAATCCCAACAATGTGTTACTTATAGATAAATCTAGCATACGAAAATCCAACAATAACATGTATAAGCTAAAATCTAGCAATAACCATCAATCCATTCAAGAAAATTGGATAATCAAATACTCAAGAAAACAAAAGGAATGGGAGAACTACCTTGAATTTGAGAAAAATGAAATTGGACTCACAAAACATAGGGAAAGAGGACCTGCCAGAGAAAAGCATCCTCGACAGCGACAACACCATAGCAATGGCCAACTAATAATTGGGAGACAACACTCCTCGCAACCTACCTCTCAGTTTGACACTAAGAGATTCCAAACCCTCAATCAATGAAACTATGCCAGCCTTCCTTTCTCTCTTTAAATCTTCCCTAAACCAGATCAAAACCTCAACAACCAACTAGGATCATTCATTAATATTAAGAGAGACTTTTCAATGGATTTTCTTCTCAGTGAAGGTTTACTATTATGTATCTCATGTTCATTTGTGTCAGTTTATCCTAACTTAATCTTAAAGGCTAGGCATGTTTCTAATTAGCATCGAATTACTTGATGTTTATTGCACTATTTTATAGCTAGATCTTGTCTGTTGCCAATGATATATATTCTTCAACAAATTATATCCCAATGCATACTAGTTTTATTGAAGGGAGATACCTCCAAACAACATAATTCTTGTCTCGAAAAATGATGGGATTTTTCAAGTGGGATTTTTATTGTTCCTATTAAAGGACATTTCTTCACGTGGGATTTTTCTCATACTACAAAATTTAGCTTCTTCACAGTTTGTTCAAAAGGTGAACACAAGAACACTGCAACCATTACAGCCTTAGTCCAAGCACTTTTTGTCTAGTAGAAGCAGGTCGACAAGATTGAAGCAAAGCACAAGGATTCCTTCTGCACACAGTCATCTCATGTATTCAGACTACTTAAACAGGTCCAACCCTTATAGCCACAGGTTCGTGACAACCTTCAACAAGCTAAGCAGCACAACGTCTCCAACAAAGCAAGCAACTCATCAAGATGCAGATTCAACAAACGATTTTCTCTCTCCCCCGGGAACTCAATGCAATGGAGATCATTACTTCCTAAGGAGGGAAGATTGATCTAGGTGGATATCGGTGGCCACCTATCTATTCCAACTGGCTTCTGGAAACTTACTATTTTTAACATTTTTTCGATTCCTAAACTTTCGGGGCCATTTTGAGGACCTAATTAAAACAAATTAGGGATAGAGCAATTCAATGATATCCAAAGGTTCTTATTAATCCCCAAAAATGAATCTCCTCAAAGATACCTTTCCAATGAGCTATCATGTGCCCCAAACAGAGATCGTATGCCAAAGTTATGCCACCGAGAAATTGATATATCATACCCAAAACGGGGTCCACAAAACTGTTGGTTTTTCATCTTCCGGGGTTAGGGTTTTTTATTTTATTTATGTTAAAAATCTCTTTACAACCTCATTGTAATCATCTTCTTGCAAATGTGAGTAGCCTTCAAATCTCTTCTCAAAGGTAAGTTGTCACCATATTAGCGAGTCTTTCACTCTATATTTCTACAGTTTTGTACATTTCTCTCATTAATAGAAATTGTGTATTACTATATATTTGTGTCTTTTGTTATATATCTGATATATATCTATTATATTGATGGCTCTCTTGCAGTATCTCTGTATATTTATGTGTTATATCTCTGCTCTCATTTTGTGCCGAAAAAAATCTAGATCAGTGATTGTAACTTCAAATCTAATGTTTCATTTGTTGTTATGACACTTATTTAATCATGAATTTTTATTCATGATTTAAAGCTTGATAATTTATTTTGGCATAATTCATTACCCCTATCAATATAGTATATTACATGAGATGTAAGTGGATGTTAGAAAAAATGACATCCATTCTTCTTATGGTGTATTTTCCTTAATAATGACAATAAACACTTTATACTTCACCAAATATATATTGGTTGGACTTCCCTGCTATGGATGATTAGAGGCAATGATGGTTTTTTTCATTTACCTTAAATAATTTGTTTCAAGGCCTTCTACAACACTCTATTTATTATCTTCATAATTGGAGAAATTAAGACCCTGGAAAGCCCATAGGTCCTAATTATTAGAACTAGGCTCTAGTACCAAATGTAAGACATAATTTTAATTATTGCTCTCTACTCTAAATCTAAATGTAAGGGATAATAATTCTAATACATTGACTACTCATTTTGCATGTTTATATCGAAGTTCGTGTTTAGCCTTAATAATGATTTAAGGGTTCGATCAACATATTTTAAGCCCCTCGCTAGGCTAACTTCTCATACAAATTTCAAATTACCCTAACAAGAATAAAATTAAAGTAGAACCTGAATAATCCCCAACCGCAACTAGCAAAATAGCACAAGCATTGTAACTTAACACTACAAACTAGCAAGGATAATCCCATCAATATGTGTAACTTATAGCTAAATCTTGCATACGCAAATCCAACAATAACATGTATAAGCTAAAAGCCAACGATAACCATCAATCTATTCAAGCAAATTAGATAATTAAATACTCAAGAAAACAAAAGGAATGGGAGAACTATCTAGAATTTGAGCAAAATGAAACTGGACTCACAAAACACATGGAAAGAGGACCCACCAGAGATAAGCATCCACCAGCAATAGTCGACAGCGACAACACCATAGCAATGGGAAACTAATAATTGGGAGACAACACTCCTCGCAACCTACCTCTCAGTGTGACACTAAGAGACCCCAAACCCTCAATCAATGAAACTATGTCATCCTTCCTTTCTATCTTTCAATCTTCCCTAAACCAAATCAAAACCTCAACAACCAACTAGGATCATTCATTAATATTAACAAAGACTTTTCAATGGATTTTCTTCTCAGTGAAGGTTTACTATTATGTATCTCATGTTCATTTGTGTTA
>ML780304.1:595316-648704 GCA_009831015.1 Picea engelmannii
TGAAGATATAGCCATGAAATTCTTCTTTGCTACCCTCCATGATGGTGCTAGACGCTAGTACAACTATCTCCCTGATATTAGTATTAAAACCATGGATAGGTTGGAGGAAGTATTCCTCAAAATATGGAGTGTCAAGGAATACCCCAACATTTTTATAATAAGGCTAAATAACCTCATGAAACAAAAGAATGAAACCGTTAGAGAATTCCATGACAAGTTTGAGAATTTGATGCAAAAAAATCCCAGTAAGCCATCATCCGTCTGATAGTTTCCTTCTCTTCCTTTATACCAAATACTTTACAGGTTAGCTAGGATATCTCCTCAAGGATAAAAACCCTCAGACAATCCAAGAATCCCAAGATCTATCTACAAGGATTGAAGACAACCTTTCATCATCTAGAGTCGAGCCTTTCTCATCCCCAAGAGTCATAATGGACATTAAACCTAGGATAGTCCACAATGTTGAACCTGCCTCGGACATTAGTGATAGCCTGGAAAAGTTACAACTAACTGTATATGGCATGGTAAAAAACCAAGAACCGATGATGAATAGGATTTTCAACCTAGAAAGGACTCAACAACAATCCCCTAGGATTCCTTACAAAGGGCAGTTCCAAAAATGGAACTAGGTTTTTAGACCAAAGAATGATCAAGAGGTTCCCAATACTTTAGCCCCTGCAAATATAGTGGATGAAAACCCTTGGTGCCTACAATGCAGTGAGTCACACTGGGAGCATGAGTGTCCTTTCAATAATGGTAATCATGATCAAGTGAACATAGTTGACCATACCATTGAGAATCCTCAATATTTCCTTAATGTTACACCTGAGGAACATCAAGAAGGCATAAAGGAAGTAGTGAGGAAGGCTAGGATGGAGGTGATAAATAACCTTGACCAAGAATCAAGAGAAAAGTTGAAGAAACAAGAATTTTGAGTGTATACTAGACAAAAGAGAATGAACCAACCTCTCTCTATCGGTCCTGTGGCATCAAAAACAAGACCTCCACCCATGAAAATACTCCTTCCTAAGAATCATCCCAAGAATGACAAAGTGGACTTGAATTTTGACTTTGAATGAGAATTAGCGAAAATGCATGTGACCATTCCCTTGAGAGAACTCATCAAAGTCCCATCTGTCAAAGAAAGGTTTGAAAATTTCTTCAAAGGCTCAGATGGACCAATGGACCCTCCTATTATGTTACAAGTTGATCACTTTAGGGTTCAATATGATGGATATCCACCTTTCTTCATGACCTTATTGATCAATAACAAATTCCTTAACAATTGTATGCTTGATTCAGGGGTAGGTGCTAACATGATGTCTTTGAAGGTCATGGAAAATTTTGGACTAAAAGTCACACGGCCTTACAGGAATGTATGTGGCTTTGATTACAGAGCCATACCCACTCATGGGGTAATTGAGAATGTTTACGTATTCCTTGGAAGATACCCTGAGAGAGTGATCCACGTGGATATTGTAGTGGTGGATGTCCAGGATGTGTGGGGGATGTCATTGTCTAGGAAGTTTGTTGCAATGATGGGAGGCACCCTAGAGATGGATCTCACATATATAAATGTGCCTATCAATGATAGAACGATAATCCACCTCTCGAATGTCCCAATGAACAAAATCCATGTGCAAGAAATTAGTGATGATATTGGAACTAGAAAAACACATGAACCAGTCAAAGAGAGTCCTCCTGCATTTTCCCCTCATGACATACCTTTTTCTACAGAAGAAGACTTTGATCATATACAATGGCCGAAGAAGGAGGAATATCAGCAACTCTTGAAAAAATATAAAGACAAAGAAGCTGGGGATGTCAAGCTATTGAAGAAAGGAGAATATGACATACTGATCCGACCATCTCAACAAGAAGTTTTCACAGCAGAATCCCACCCTCCTCCCTCAAGACAATACACCAGGGTTGTATAAGAAACAACAAAATTCAAGACCAAGGATTACAAGGAGGGAGATACAATTTGGATGTGGGATAAAAATAAGGGAGAGCCTACTAATGTCAAGGGAAGTGCACAACTTTGGCTTGGACCCTTCAGAGTTGGAAGAAAGTCAATCAATGATGCCTACTATTTGTCTACATTGAAAGGAAGAAGGCGCCCATTACCAGTTAGTGGACACCTCCTCAAACCCCACCAAGGGGCAGAGACTTGAATTCGCAGGTAAGTACAGGTAAGTAGGTAGGCATTTACATTCATTGTATATACCACCTGCATTTCATGCTAGAGTAGTTGTATTTCCATTTGTATATATGATTTTTTACTTACATTTTGTGTACCATATATGAGCCAAGGATGATATCACCACCCCAAATGATTACCAATGATTTTTTTTGAGATCAATAAGGTCACAAGTCATGCCTGAGATGTTGAGGTTCTCATGCGCTCTACGGTGAGCACATGTCCCCGAGTTCGAACCACATGTTATCCCCTAGCCTAGCAATAACTAAGGATATTATGTCTCGATTCCCACAGGTCATATACATGGATTATCGAGATCCATATTGACTTGATCCTAGCCCTAGAGGGCCCATCTTTCTTCTTCAGTGCTTCCATATTGTCAGCAGTTACAGTAGCATCCATCCCATCGGCCTGGTCCTTCAGCAATAGTGGGTATTGCTCCATGAGGTAATGAGTCTGGGTATCATGGTATGTGTCCCTCTGATTCTCAAAACATTTGAATATGTGCATTTAATTATTTTTTCTTCATGACATGTGCTTGGACTTTATGCCTTTCCACGTGTCCACACCTGGGGAAATAACAAGATAAACTAGCAAGTTGGTTCTCTTAGGATTTGAATTTCCACTAGGTGGGTTCATGAAATGTCATCATCCATTCCCACCATACTTATCACTTTCCATCATCTTCCTCTCATCCATTCCCAGCATTGGTTCGGGCACTGGGTTTGCCAAGCTAGAAAAGGGTTGTACCTTACCTTGTGGGAAGAAGGAGCTAAAGGCCCAGAGGGTAAAAGTAGCTAGAAAAATATAAAATCCAAAGAAAAAAACCTTCATATGATTCTCCCAGGGATCCCCAAGAAAGACATAAAAGGATTCTTAGAAAGAAATGGAGGGACCCATAAAATAATAAAATCAATACCTAGTTGGAGGATAGGGGGTGTCATCACGAGCCAACCTATTAGGTCCATGGGCATGTAGTGGTATGACACTACCATTCAGTTGGTCACCATGTCAGGTTAGTGGCTCTTGGTGGCATAGCCAAGAGAAAGGAGGTCTCATCATGAGCCAGCCTTCTCATCTCCGTGAAATGATTGTGGGTAACATTGTCACTACTGGTCACCATGACAGGGCAGTGTACCCTGGCTATTATCTTGAAAGAAAAATAAATAAGATAAAAATTTAAAAGGCATTAAATGGGCTTGGAAAAATTTCCATCCATGACAAGGTGCATCTCACCCTCTTTAGAGGCACCCATAGGTAAGCCATACATTTCCCTATCATCACTGTACCCATTGCTCAAACATCCCTATACCACCTCATCCACTTACATGACCTAGATTGGTATTCACCTGGAAACATCCCACGTCCAATGAGAATTACCCCAATAGGACCTCCTAAAACCCTCTCCAAACCTGGCTTGTAGAATAGCATAACATATTTGAGCACTTGTTTGTAAAGGGGGTTTTTATGCACATGTTTAGATAACTTGATTATTGGACGTGATTGACATTGCTATGATCCCTGTGACTTATGAGCCCATGGAGGGTGTACGTGTTGTTGTTGTAGGGCCACACCCGATGGACAGGTACACATGGGGAGATGATTTGTTCAAACCTCCATAGGGATAAAATCCCTCCATATGGATGTTGAGACCCCAGCCAGGGGAAGACACATATCAGAGGTTTGCACCAGAGAGAGAGGAGGAAGTTCCACCAGAGACAACCTAGAAGGCCTGAACCCAGGCGAGTTTTTCCCTCCCACTATGATTTTGGCCTTGGAATTCTCATGATGTCACCTCTGTGACCCTTGACGTCACCCAACATTTGATGGACACGATGGAGGTAGTTGTGTGCCAAGTGGCACGTGTGGCTTGATCCAAAGGCCTTGGGAGGCCTAACATTTTGCTCCTAGAAACCAACGTTTCACCTAGGAGGCCCAACATCACCCTATAAGGTCATGAAGTCACCTCTCTTGATTGATTTAGGGTTTAAATTTGTCATTTTATGTAAAAAATTGGATATTTCATGTAAATTGGCCATGTCAGCCTTTTTGACCTAATTTTGTAAAGTATAAATAAGGGTTTTTTCCCTTGTATTTTTCATCATCTTTCACTCACACAAGTGAGGTCTGAAATTTGCGTCCTACTTAGGGTTTATTGGCTGAAATTTTAGGCGCACGTCTTGGAGGAGGCTAAATTTGGTGTTTCTTGGCATTTTTCTTGGTGGAAAATCTTCAACTAGGCTTATTTCTAAATTATTCTTGGTGGATGTAAGTGAATTTATGCAATCCTTCTTTGTTTTGAATGGTTATAGTATATTTACTTTTCATTTATTCCAATATTATGAAATTGCTAGTTTAAAACCCTAGAAGAACAAGCACATGTTATTGTCCTTGTCTTAACAATTTTTCACCTATTAGATTATGCTAGAAACCCTAATTTCTTGAAGAATTATGCTAAGGGCCCTACCATTGTAGCACCCTAGCATAATTTTCTTCATCAAGCCTTCATTTACTCCATCCTTGAGCTAAACAAGGAGAAAAACCACTAGGGCCTAGGGTTACCTACTTCCTAGTGGCCATTTTCCTCCTAGGGTTTAGTGATTAAGGCCTTGGGTTACCAACACCTCAATAATTGACCTTCTTGTCTCTAGATCTCACATTATCATTTGTTCCTTCAAGTTTGTTTCTGCAAAGTGACTCCATTATCCCTAAAAGGCATTGATTTGGACCTTGAAATTGATTGTTGTTGTTACAAAAGTAAGCTACAGCAGTAAAAGCACTTAAAAGCAATTGCAAAAGTTGAGTTTTACATTGCCTAATTATCTTCTGATAACTGCTAGTACATTTCTATTTTGGGTTATTATTTTTGGCCATTGTGAAGCTCTTTTAAGGCATTTATTGTGAAGCTATTATATTGTAAAAAAATTTGTTATAAAATTATGTTTTCTTCATCTAGTATCAACTTATTTCTTTTATTGACTAGTGCAAGGTTTACGACGCACTAACATCAAATTTGTACTTGCAAAAGATATTGTTTTCTTGTTGCTTTGTTATGGGAAGGTACATCTAAGAACATCATTTCTTCATTGATTAAAACCTTGGGACTTTCTTATCAGTGTGACTTGTGAGAGGGGATACCTTTTATTGACACTTTAACCTTTGCCTTCTCAAACCCCCAGGTCACTAGGGACGTCTCCCCTGGGTTATCATCCCTAAAAAGAAAGAGGTATCTAATTAAGGTGATAGTGATAGGATAACCTCCCATTACACCAATTTGCCTCCCTTATCCTTTCCCTTTGGGATAAGTACAAATTGCGCGATAACATTTTGGCGTCACTCCCATAGAACATTGAGTCAGTTCTCCTCAAAGACGACACTTCTCGGTAAGCCTTTCCTCAAAAGCCTTTACTTTTCAAAGCTTACCTGGCGAATCCACTGAGGGTGATCCCCTCATCCCTTTGATATTTTCAAGAAAACTATCTAGCGACTCCATAAACCTCAGGGAGGTACACCAACCCTCCCCAATCCTTTAGAATAAATCATCACCGAAACTCTCCTGTAGTAATATCATTGTTTGAAGGAAATATTCCCTGAAACATAATGTCTAGCACATGAACTAAGACTGTCAATCCAAACCAAGCCAATAACCAAAAGAAATGGTCATCCAAGCTCTTCAAACTTCTAGACATGACAGCTATACCTGGCTACCCTAGGCAAATTCCCCCTAAGTATGAAAAGTGATTTCCTAAATTCACTAGAAATGATGTGTTCAATTTCAAGGATAACATGAGAAATTGTTTAGCCTTCTTCCAGCTTCATCACATCAATGATGATGCTAAAGAGCTAGCCATGAAATTTTTCTATACTACCCTCCATGATGGCGCTAGACGTTGGTACAACAGTCTCCCTGATGCTAGTATTAAAACCATGGATAGGTTGGAGGAAGCATTCCTCAAAATATGGAGTGTCAAGGAAGACCCCAACATGTTGTTGATAAGGCTAAATAACCTCGTGAAAAAAGAGAATGAAACTGTTAGAGAATTACATGACAAGTTTGAGAATTTGATGCAAAAGATCATAGTAAGCGATCATCCGTCTGATAGTTTCCTTCTCTTCCTTTATACCAAATCCTTTACAAGTCAGATAGGATATCTCCTCAAGGATAAAAACCCTCAGACAATCCAATAAGCCCAATATCTAGACACAAGGATTGAATACGACCTTTCATCATCTAGAGTCGAGCCTTTCTCATCCCCAAGAGTCAAAATGGACACTAAACCTAGGATAGTCCACAATGTTGAGCCTGCCTCATACATTAGCACTAGATTGAAGAAGTTACAACTGACTATATATGGAATGGTAAAAACCCAAGAATTGCTGATGAATAGGATTTTCGACCTAGAAAGGACTCAACAACAAGCCCCTAGGGTTCCTTACAAAGGGCAGTTCCAAAAAGGGAACCAAGTTTTTAGACCAAAGAATGATCAATAGGTTCCCAATACTTTAGCCCCTGCAAATATAGTGGATGAAAACCCTTGGTTCCTGCAATGCAATGAGTCACACTGGGAGAATGAGTGTCCTTTCAACAATGGTAATCATGACCAAGTGAACATAGTTGACCATAGCATTGAGAATCCTCAATATTTCCTTAATGTTGCACTTGAGGAACATCAAGAAGGCATAAAGGAAGCATCCAGGAAGGTTAGGATGGAGGTGATAAATAACCTTGACCAAGAATCAAGAGAAAATATGAAGAACCAAGAATTCCAAGTGTATACTAGACAAAAGAGAATGAACCAACCTCTCTATATTGATCCTGTGGAATCACAAACAAGACCTCCACCCATGAACATACTCCTTCCTAAGAATCCTCCCAAGACTAACAAAATGGATTTTAATTTTGAATTTTGTGTAAGGACTCCACCAAGCTCTTCCTTGCATGCATCTGTGCACACAACAAAATCTTCATATGGATCTCCAACCTTTAGAATAGGTGCACTAATCAATAATTCATTCAAATGTTGGAAACTCTCTTCACATTTGACAATCCATTCAAACGGTGTTCCCTTATTCTATAGAAAAGTGACTGGATTTGCAACCTTGGAGAAACCTTCAATCAATCCCCTATAATATCCAAATAATCCCATAAAGGATGTCACTTATGAAACATTCTTTGGCCTTGGCCAACTTTTGATTGCTTCAATTTTCTCAAGGTCAATTTCTATGCCTTCCTCTAAGATGGTGTGGCCCTATTGGAACGCTAAATTAATATAAGCATGAGATGCATTTATTAATAATATGATACATGTATATGTACATTCAGATGACCTTTTGATTCATATTCCAAGGTCTCTTGGATTCCCTAAGATCGTTACAATAAATTAACTCTTCATATTCTTTAAAGTTTGTAACCCTAACGAATTATGTTTCCAACATTCCCCCCTTTAATTTGAAGGGGTGCATGTGAGTCCAATAAGAGAGATGAAATATATAGTGGGTAGATGAAATCTAGAAGTGTGCAGTTATTGATGGTTGAATGTGGTATTTGAATTAGGTGGTTTTGGAATGACCACAAACCAAATGGTGATGGTGGTTTAAGGAAGACCACAAACCAATCTGGTGGTTTACGGATGACCACAAACTTTGGAACTTGGCTCTAGAATCAATGGTTCCTGAAACATTTCCTAAGTTAATTAGAAGTTGGAAGGTGATGTCTTCAGCTAATTGGAAGTGCTCTCGAATGATGTTTTAAAGATGACCATAAATTTTTCTGTAGCAAAAGTTGAATGTCTTCTACTAAGCGGAGGTTTAAGGAAAAATACAAACCATTGTCTAGCAAAAGTTGTAAGTATTATACTAAGTGGTGGTTTAAGGAAAACCAAATAACAATCATGCTCACTTGTCACCCTCGCTTGTCATTTCTCGACTGATAGGAATTTGAAATTGGAATCCTAACTATCAATCGTTTATGTTTTCCCCCCCTGTCAGGGAATAGGTGAAAAGTTGAAAATATTTCCATTGTAAGATGTGTTAATACTCGAGTGCAAGTATATGGTATGACTAAGATATCTTCTTGGCTATTGATGACCATCTCTAAGAAGGGATCCAACCATAGTGATTCTTTACTCTTTCATATTTATTGCATCTTTCTGAAACATGATTATGTTTTCCACAATTCTCACAAGGATTAATATTGAAGCATTGATCTTCCATGTGTCCAACTCGTTGACAATTTTGGCATATCAGAATCTTCTCTTGAACTAGAGCAAGTGAATGTGAACCATCTTGTAGAAATCCAGAACTGTGGAACTAGATCAGTTTGGTGTGATTCGGATTATGAAAGGTGACATAATTTTCATATCTGATACCAATTTTGTGCTTTTTATTTCTAATTTCTTCCCAAGGTATAATTATCCACTTGGAAAGAGAAGATTGAACGTTATCTATATTTGAATATGGGGTTGTCTCAATGAGTTGTTGCTACACTGGTTGTTGGTATTAATTATCATCATCATCTTCATCATCTTCGAAAATAGGGTTATGAACAAGGACAAGTTCAAAATGTTCTTGAATATTCTTCCACTCAAGTGCATCATGAAGAAGTCAAGTATGAGTTTGCAGCAATGCTACTTTGGCTTATGTAACTTGTAAGCAAGTTACAATAGACTACATTGTGGTTTTGTCAATGGTGATTGTATTGTCCACAAAAGACAGTATTAGAGTGTTTAGTAACTCTAATAATTCCTCGACTCGAGCCATTTTGACACTGTCTTATACCTCAATGGTTTCTTGCAACTCCACCCTTTAACTATTAGACTCGAGAATGCAAACAACAAATGAATCTCAAAAAATGAAGAGTGTCGGTTGCTACCAAATATGCACCCATTTATAATGTAATTCAAGTTGCAAAAAGATAGGTTCCCATGGAAATGCAGGAAGCAGAGCATAGTGGTGAATACTCCAACAGTCTGCTTTTCCAGTTATGTAATCTTCAATCAAGGTTCCATTGATGTTTTGTGACTAGTAATGGTGAGGTGAATGAATAAATATCGAAGATTTATTCTATCAAAAACCCTTGGTGCAAATATTTTGTTGTATGAAAAAAACAAACCCCCTCGTAGAGTTTCTACAAGTGATTGGGAACTAGAAAAATCATGTCACATATTACATACATAGGCATCTTGGTTCGAATCCAGGAAGACTAACATTATATTGAATTCAAAGGTACGGTGCCAATGACTACCACGAGCTCTCCCTGGGACTATAATTCACCCTTCATGAGCAATCTCATTACTGCAAAGTTGTTTTGTTTGTTCTTGTTGTGCCTGATTGTTTTCTATCAAGGTAACCAGTTGAGAGTATCACAACTAGATGGGTTTGTTCTTGGAAATTACTTCCTACATGCCATATTACTACTAATAAATTGGTTATAACATAGGCATTGTCTCTATATTCTTTCGAAAAAATTGGGTACATGTATCGACCAGTTGCATCTGGATCTACATACGTTGCAAATCCTTACTAGAAGGAGTTTTTTTATGCCAGGTCCAAGTCTCAAAATTTCCCTCTTGAATTCACGTGTGTCCCCCTCTCATTCTTGTCTGTGGGAGAACTTGTATGATGGATGTCTTATGTGACTTGAATTTATCTAGCTCTATTGGTGTGCACTTTAAGGAACTGAATGTTAGGTTTGCGCAATGGCTTTGCTCGATGAACCACTATATCCTATAGTTGTTAGAAGAGTTTATAATAATAGAGAATGGACCACCAATTCTCAACTATGGTAATATGCTCGTCCTCGGACTAAGAACAACTAGAGTTGGACTTTCAACAATTGCATGGTTCTTCAGGATTGTTTACAAAGAATTTTTTATTTGATTACATATTAGCGCGTGATTTTTGAAACAATCAAAGTTTATTCACATCAAGAGGCACAATTATGCTCTTCTTAGTAGTGAACTGACATAATTACATAGTTCATCCCTTTACAACAAGCCTCTTCTCACAAATCCCCATGTTATGAGAGAAACAAACACGTGGAAATCAGTCCAAGAACCAAAAACCTAACCCTAGATCTAAATTCAACTTACATTCATGTATTCTCTCCAAGAAATCACACCAAATTTAGAGAGTCTATCATCATAAATGAACACGATAATGGGTTGTGTGAAAGTGAAGGAGGCATGTGGGATCTCAATCGAATGAATTTAGAATGGCACGAAAAACAAGGTAATGGAAGGTCATGTCCCAAATATACAGGCCTGGCATATGCAGGGAGTGTTGAGATTTGGGTACCTTGGAAAGTGGTCCCCTTATGTTTGTGAGTCTCTAAACACAAAGGGGGATACTATTACCCTTATACCTTTAGTTTATGTTCTAATTTCACATTGACTTAGGAGACTTAAGTCATAAAGTGACAATCAATTCACAAGTGGTTGAATTAATAGACATAAAGCAAACTATGGAAACTTAAGTAAAGTGGGTTTCTAAGTGATATTTATGAGAAGTGATCTCACCCATTGATTAGACTTGGCTAGATCTAATCTAAGCCATTTATATTTTAGGGTTTGTCCTAAGGAAGGATAAAGGAGGCAAAAGGGTAAGGATGAGACTCATTCTTCACTTGCTCACTTGAGAAATTTGGGTGAGGAGAAAAGGGGTGAAGAGGAATAGAGAGTGAGGGTTTTGAGCACACTTGGGCACATTCTTGAGGAGAGCATGGTGCACAAGTGTTGGTTAAATTATTCTTAGGAATGAGAGGGTGAAAGCTTTCATGGAGGGTGCATCCAAGGTGATGGGTGCACTTGTTTGAGGAAGCATTCATGGAAGGGAGGTGCACTTTAGTATATGAGGGTGCAAGTATCCATGGAGGGTGCAACCATTCTTGGAGTGTGTGCACTAGGTGAGTGCACACTATGGTTTTGAGGGTGCACAAGAAGTGAAGAAGGGTGCATGAAAGAAGGAAGGGGGTGCACCATCATTTGGACAAGTTTTTGGAGGAAAGTAGGCGCACCTAGAGAAAGGGTGCAAGCTTCTACACATTTGGCAGTCCAAGAGGGGTGCAAGTCTACTTCTAGCAGGCACATCTACAAGGAACTCCAAAGCATCCTGAGTTGGTTTTTTATTATACCAGGTTCACTTGTATTTATTTCCTTGTTGTACTCTTTCTTTAAGATCTCAAATATATATCTATCTCTCTTATTGGTTTTACCCATGGGGGTTTTTCCACGGTCATGTTGACCAAAAAATACATGTGTTAATTTGTCATGTTTGTTTAGTATTTTTGGTTTTAGGTTGTTAAATATCCTAGAGGTGTGTTTGATGTTTTATGGTATATTTATGAGATAATCTTGGACAACATAAACCCATTGTTTAACCCATACAAAGAGCAGCCATAAAAGAGCATCAAACCAAATATTTGTGGGAAGATTCAAGGGAGAATTATCAGGCTTGGTGGTTGTCATAAAACAGCAGCAAAACAATCTTAATATTGGTTGTTGTGGACAATAATTTGACTGTCCTAAGACAGTGGTAAAAAAAATATCTGATAAACCTTGAATAAAGTGCCCAACAAGAGGTCAAATGACAAGTCTCTTTGGAAACCCATAGAATCTCATAAAATCTTCGGGGAGTAGTGGTCAGGTCATGCGTGAGAGAGACAAAAGGCATGAACTGCAGGTTCTACTCGATATCTAAGAGAGAGGGACATTTCTAATGGTATGCTAGAAGATGGAGGGACAAACAAAAAATGAAACTCTCATGAAATAAATGAGATATCATCTATGGATAACTATGATAGGCTAATTAGGCAGCCTAAGAACTAAAGTGCTCTGATACCACTATTGGAACGCTAAATCAATATAAGCATGATATGCATTTATTAATGATATGATACACATATATATACATTTGGATGACCTTTGGATTCATCTTCCAAGTTCTCTTGGATTCCCTAAGATCATTACAATAACTTGACTCTCCATATTCTCTCAAGTTCATAACCCTAACGGATTACATTTCCAACAAGCCCAAATAATGGATTCTTCTTTGATAGAAAGTGAATTTTCTCAACTTGGCATACAACTGGTTCTCTCTCAACATCTTCAACACCATATTTGAATATTTCTCATGCTCCTCCTCTATCTTGGAGTAGATAAGAATATCATCCAAAAATACAATGACAAATTTTACCAGGTAATCGTTGAACGCTCCATTCATTAGACATAAAAGTAGCGGGTGCATTTGTCAACCCAAATGGAAACACTACAAACTCATAATGGCCATACCTTTTTCCTGAATGTTTTCTTATTGGTGTCTTCTTCTCTGATTCTTACCTTATGATAGTCTGAACTCAATTCAATCTTGGAAAATATCTTTCCTCTTTCAATTGATTGAAAAGATCATCAATCTGTAGTAGATGGTACCTGTTCGTTACAGTAACCTTATTAATTTGTTTGAAGTCAATACACAACCTCATAATTCCATGATTTTTCTTCACAAAAAGAAATAGGGCACCCCAAGGTGAGATGCTTGGACGTATGTACCCCTTCTTCAACAATTCTTCTAGTTGAATTTGCAACTCTTTCAACTCTGGTGTGCTCATTCTATAAGGAGTTTTGTACATTAGGGAATCTCTAGGAATTAAGTCGATAGAGAAATCAATATATCTCTTTGGTGGTAATCTTGACAACTCCTCAAATACATCTTCATATTCAAAACTAGATAGTCTTCGAGACTTGACTTTGTATCCTTTACTGGCTCTTCCACATGAGTTTCATATATCTAGCAGCCTTTTCTAAAAGTTCTTTTTAGTTGAAATGATAAAATATCTGATGGATATAGGTCTTGGAATGTCTTGCATCATCCTTGAATTTCCTTCTTCATCAAGGCATGTGAAATCCTTGTTGTAACAATCTAGGAAAGAAAGATGCTTTTCCAGCCAATCCATACCAATCAAGTAGTCATATGACCCAAGTGATATGATGTTCAAATATACTTTTGTTTTGAGTCCATTCAACAATCCTTAACCAGATCAATGATCCTTCTTTTGGTTCCAGTGGCTAGATTCCACTTCAATCATGGGAGATTGGTACTATGCTTGCTTGTTGTCCAAGGCTGCATAAATCATTGGCATGATTGTACCTACGTCATCCACTGTATTAACTTATTGAATGACGTGCATAGTCCTCATCATATCTCACTTATGAGGACAATCCTTGTATATGTGGTCTCCTTCACATCCCCAATAACTTATGGGCTATTGTCTTGGCCTTTTCCCTAGGGAATCTATCATATTAGGCTCATTTTTTGTTTTCTACCCTTTCCTAAATAACTGTGAATTATTCCTAAAGAAACATGGCTTGAATCATTTCTTCCTTTGATCCATTTTTCCTTTCTTATTTTCATGCCAAGCTCTTTAAAAAATTGGGCTTGCCTTACTCTGCTCATACAAATACTTGTCTTTTCTTATGGCTTCTTACAAGGTTATAGGCTCATCAAATAGTATTTTATCATTATAGAAAGAAGGTATCCCACTCAAAAATATTTGTAATTTAACCTTCTCATCCTTTATGAAGCCAATATACCTCAAAAATTCAAAGAACCTCCTCTCATACTCATCCATTGTCATGCTTCCAAGCTTGAGTTCAAATAACTCTTTCATCTTCTTGTCATAATAACACTCTGACAAGTATTTATTCTTAAAATAATTTTATGTACTCCCTCCATGAGATCCTCTTCTCATCGATGCGATTAACTTGCTTGAGTTGATCCCACCACATAGATGTGTTCCTTGAAGATGGTAGGTTGATATTCTAGCTTCTACATTTGATGAATAATTGTGCAATTGGAAATATTTCCTCATTACCAATAGCCATGCTTCGTCATCTTCATATTTATTGTGATCACCATCAAAATTAGGAGGCTTAATATTCCTAATCTCTCTTTGCAAATCATCTACTTCATACCTCCTCCTCTGTCTTCGAACAGAAGACATGCTTGTGTTGCTCTTCGACCTTGAATGTGTGTGTTCTCTTCTATTTGAGTTCCCTTGTGAATAATAATGTCTACCAAAAATCCTTATTATCCTATATCCCTCATGGTCATCCTTCCTATCATGATATCTGGATGCTTCTACTTGTCTTGCATTCGTTGCTTGTTTTGTGCAAGAATCTTTATTGACTTGTTTCTACAACATATTCAAACTCTATAGCAGCTCCTCCTGAGCTCTCATCATCCTTTCATTGTCTTATTTATAGCTTTGCACTTCTTTTTTATATCTTCTCGTAGTCTCATCCAACTCTACAAGATCCACTTTGCCCCTACGTCCATTTGATTCAGTCTCTGCATTTCCCATGCTAACATGTAGACCTTTGACATCCTCCTCATGGTTGTAAGACCCATGGGAATCCTCCATATCTCTATTTACCATATAGGAACTAAATCTGATTTCTTGTACCTCTAATTCTACAAAAAATGTGCATGCAACAATTGTTGTTAGAGTTATGCATAGTGTAAAATATTTCATAAATTAGATTACAGGTCGTCCTTTCAATTGAATTTATGAGTATGGATGCATTCAAATCTGATTATGATTATTTATATACATTGTCCTCTTAATCATATTTCCAATGACTATACGCATGCCTCATTCTAAGTTCTAAGAAAGAAGTTATAGATTTTTGGGTTTTGCATTTTTCTACTCGTGTGCTCTATTTTCACTGCTACCATTTTTCTAAGAGACCATTTTCTTCCACCTGTAAAATAAAATTGGTCAGTAACCAAAAAAACTTTTATATCAGGAACAGATATAATTTATGATTTTTAACAAATAGAAACTTTCAAATTTAGTATCTGATACTCCAGTCAAATTCTGTGTAAATCTAGAATCAACAACTTTGTGCTTTTACAATTTATCCTGACTTAAAAATTTTACCCAAAACTGGCTATCTCCCAAACGAAGAAAAAATAGAAAAAACTACCTCAAGAAAAACTTGTCCAGATTGATGATGATCAACGTCCACTAAGACCGAATTGGTCTATCGGACCTTAAGAGGGTAAGTGATTACTTGTGATTCTTTAGAATTTTGTTTATGTGCTCAAAAAGCATTAAGAGAAGCTTTTCCAAGATCACCATATTTTTGTTGAGTTAAGAGGTTAGGAAGGTTGGTAGTGTGACAAATATTTTGAAAATAAGATCTAATATGGGTATAGGCTGGACAATCTAAGACAATATGTAAAATGTAGACTAAATAAATTTTCCTAGATTTGTGATATGGGGTCCCTTTTCCTCCTATAAAAATTTCAAAAATCCCCTAAACGCGCCCAGAAATAGTGGATATTGTACTATTTCAATATCCCCACACCAACCCCTTTTGAATAAAGTCAAAATTCCAAATGGGTATTTTCATTCCTTCTTTTTGAGATCCCTATAAAATGTTCACCTTCATCTAGACCCTGGTTACTGAGCACGACCCAATTCTTCAAAAGTCATTAATTTGTGTTTTTCACGAAATTTAAACAGAATTAACCAGTGGCCCTCGGCATCATTCATGTAACCCTCATCACTACAGACACACGTCTAAAATTTTATTTGATTCTAAGATGAAACTCTCCTACTATGGACAAAAAACGTTTTGGGCTCTAGACTTTTTTATGTAAAATGTCTATTTTTGTTGATGTGGAAACCTAGATGACATGGCATGGAACATGGATGATGAATTCCACATGTCATACCCTAATTTGGACATGCCATCATCCTTCTTCCCTTCATCGAAAATCGTCATGTTTTCCTTTGCATCGATGATCGGTGATTTTCTTTGGAAAACCAATTTGTCCACGAATTTCACCGAACCCCAATCATTGATGATTGTCAATTTTCTTTGCATCGGTGATTTTCCTTGGAAACCATTTTTTTCCATGAATTTCGTCGAACCCCAATCATTGGTGATTAATGTTTTTCCTTGGAAACCTATTTTTTCCACAATTTTCATTGAATCTTGAAACCTTAAATTTTTTTATAGATTTTAGGATGAATCTAGGCCATCAATATCAAAATCAAAGTGATGTCAACCATCGATTCACCATACTTTTCAAAATTTGCAAATGAATACCGATCCTTAATCTCCTAATCAAATGTTATATGGGTCATTGATTCCCCAAACTTCATCGACAATTGGAAAATTTCTTGGCTGACATGGCATGACACGTGGATGGTGACATGGCAACTTACCTGATTGGCATGACACGTGGATGCTAACAGGGAATGACATGTGGATGTTGATGTGGCATGACATGTGGATAATGTACGCCTGTCATCCACTAACTTGGTTATGTCATCCTCCTCTTTTCCCTTCATCAGTGATTAGTGATTTCTCTTGGCGAACTAAACTTGTTCACAACTTTCATTGAACCTCGATTGCTCCATTGACGATCAATAATTTCTTTTTGAAAATGAAACTTCTTCACAAATTTCATCAAACGTTGATCGCTCCATCAGTGATCAGAGATTTCATTTGCCAAACCAGAATTGTTCATGTTTTTTTCTCAAATCCAATCGCTCCATTGGCAATCGCGATTTCTTTTGGCGAACTCATTTAACTTAGAAATTTTCGACCAACTCTGCGATGGATTTGGACCATTGATCTCTAGATCAAAATAGATCTTATTCATTGATATGTTAAACTTCGTTAAACTTCTCCATTCCTGCAAATTAATCTCTAATGTTGATCTTTAATGTCTAAATGATCTAGGTCGTTGGTTCTCCAAACTATTCAATCACCATTGAAATAGAAAATTTGACCTCCCTGGTCAAATTTAACTCTACAACCTACAGATCTATGTCATTAACCATATCTTCGAAGGTTCTGAGGGAAATTTAGACTTGAATTTATTCATAAATTTGTGGATTTCAATATGGATTCACAAATTTCCCCAAATAGACATAGATCAAACTTCACCACAACAAATTTACCCATAATTTTTGTTGTCCTTGGCCCATACAAGCCCGGTGATGAACCAAAAGTTATGATACCACTTTGTAGTGCTCCCCCACTACTAAACCCAACAATAAAAAAATAAATTTTGATAGCAATAAACTCAAATGTGTGCATGCTAAAAATGTTCATACCACTAACATCATTTTAAAACAAGAATGTAGCTAAAATTAACATTCGCACAACAACATTTGAATGCTCCTAACTCATATTTTATGCACAACAAATAAATCCCACAACTTAATGCAAGATATTGACAATTTAAACGCATTTAACAGCATTATGAATGCAAGCAATTATACCAATACACAACAACAAATAATTTTACTCAAGAACATAACATATGCACAACAAGTGAAACTCATAAACCATAATAATATAACAAAGATAAACACTTATATTTTATCAACAATGTGAAAATGACTACAGGGGATGGATATTCCATCCAACCATATCTTTTTTGCTCCAAATATTAGCATCAAATCACCCCTGAGTTGGGGCTATGAATCCATAAGAAAGGGTTGTCTCACTATTGTCCACTCACAACCCAATATAACCCATAGCACGCTAATTCTCCTACAGCTATCCCAATCCATTATATCTCTTCCCCCTTGGTCTGCACAACCCAAAGAATGGGATCCCCTTCAATTCACATAGTCCCTTAGGCCTTTCCACTTCCCTTCAGGGCTCCAACACAAGTTGGCTAGGAATACTTCTTGCTAGGAACTCTAGGGATGCCAACTGCAAGGAAAAAATCACAGCAACAAGATCACTGCTATGTGGTAATTTCTCTCACAAAATCTCACTCGACATGCCTAACAACTTGTTTCTTCATGAATTTATAGCTCCCACAAGCTACCACACATTCCCACTATGGCTACCCTCAAGCTCCAATACTCTTCTATCCCTTGCTTCTCCAAAACATGCATGTAAAAACTTCTCTTTTCCTATACGAAATTATTTTTCCCTCATGTTACACACTTATTTGTCACACTTAAGTGAGGGAGTGTTTTTCATGATCCCTAGACATATTGGGGGATAAATTTATAGTATGAAGGTCAAAATACTATGTGCACATTTTTTATTCATTTTTATTGGAAAAAGGAAATTAATTTATTGTGAGAATCCACCTCACATCTAGTTTCCTTATCTCAAAGAGAAGGTGAGAGTCTCATGGATGGTTAAGAGATTTTCTCAAACCAATATTCTAATTTAATGGATCTTGAGAGATATTTTCTCCCTTAAATCCTCGAGAGATATTTTCTCCCTAAAGTCCTTGAGAGATATTTTCTCTCTAAAAATCTTGGAGATCCCAATTTAGTGGATCTAGTGAGTGATCTTCTCCTTGGATTGTTGAGTTATTTCTCAAATGGAAAATTATTTAAATTCCTTATGTGAGAGCTTAATGGAGGAAGAGAATTGAGAGTATCATACTTCTTATCTTGAGACATTTAAGAGAGGGTTGAATAGGAGACCTTGGAGGAGTTGTTGCAACATCAATGTTGGATTGTACGTGCTTCACTATGGATTTCTATTCATACATAACTTGGCATATTCCCTTCATGTTTTGTGTCATTGGCTCATGCATCTCTATTGTTGTGAGATTCATCATATATAGATCTATTTTCACTTGACAATATAGTGTAGAGGAAGGTGGTTTCTCTTTGTTCTTTGTAGGTCTTTTCTTGTACCTAGGAGCTTGGTCAACATGGTCAAAGGTTGTAGCAAAGAGGAAAACGGACATAAGAAGGTATGTCCCCCATCTCTTTCTTCTCATTTGATTGTAGAAGTAGATATAAAGGGAAGTTGGTGTTCATTTTTTTTCTTCTGTCTTTGGATCAAAGAGGAGTCTTGGTCCAAAGGGGGGTTTCACATGTCTGCAGGGGGGACTTTAATAACCCGCAACAAAAAATTGGAGATTCCATTGGGGAGAGATTTTAATAGTCTTTCCTTGGTTTCTTATATCCTTTTGAATCTTTTTTGTCCCTTAATTGTTTTTATTTTGGTGCTTGTTATTTGAAATATTCCTAGTCTTTGTTGAATCTTGGAAAAAGTTGGTGCTTTTTCAAACATTTCCAGGCTTCAACACTCCCCTCTAGTGGCCTATAGAGCGTTAAAAACCCAAGTCAATGCTCCTTGTCATTATTTTGGGAAGCGTTGACCTTTGTTCAACGCCCTGTTTGCCTTATTATAGGAGTGTTGATCTCCTTTCTCGATTAGTTTTAAGCTCATTTTGCCTCTTTTTTCTCAGATTCTTGATTCAAAGTTTTGCTTCATAATATTTTATGATTGGTTATGACTTTGTTTGATTGAAAGAATTGTGATTGCCATCTTTTCTTGTCTCTTTTGAGTTTGCAAATCCTTAAAAATTGTGGAATGAGCATGACTTCCTTGGGCTAACCTGATCCTTTGGTAAAAGTTTGTTTTACCAGTATTTTGATCCTCATCACAAAGGTTTTCAGACTTTTTTTATCTTGATTTCAAAACTTTCTAAGTGTTTTACTTGATTGATTTTGAAGTTTTCTTCATTGATTTGGAATTGCAAGGGTTTCTTTGAGCATTCTTTTTTAGCTTCTTATTATCTTATTTGGAAATATTTTGACCCTTTGAAAGTTAGAATCTCTATAGTCTTATTGAAAATTGGAATTTATCTTTGATTCTTTCTACTCATTTTTCAAGGTTTTCAAAAAGTGATTTCCTTTCTCTTTTACAATTTTGAGTCCTTGATTGAACATGTTTTGAAGCTTTTCTCACACTTGTATTCTTTCGGTTCTCATCAAACTTTTGAGTGTGTTATCGTTTGGATTCTTTTTTTCTTTGTGTTCCTTTGGGTTAGCATTGAATTTTTCATTATAAATTGAAAGTAAGGAAGAAAAAAAGTCTTGCACTTGATGTGATTTCATTGCATATACAACCAAACAAACAGAAATGTTTGCATTCTTAGAAGTTTTGTTTTGGTACATGTTTTGAAAGAGCTAGTCCTTCATTTGCTTTAGGATTTCGAAAACATTTATTTGATAGGTTGGCATCATTATTCTCTCCATTTAAGAAGAAAATTGAAAGTTGCATGATATTGAGTGCTTGATTATATTAAGAAGAAAAATACCTCTTCTCCTTTCCTTAGCTAGAATTCATTGAATGAAATCTTTTTCATTTCATTCTTTCGGCATGGTTTTGAAGTTGAGTCACAACATCATCAATTTCATCTTCGTGGACATTTATGAGTAAAAACAACCATTGAAATCAACCATCGTGCTAATAAAATCAATTAGACTTTTTTCAATTTATAGCACACCAACAGTAGTCTAAGGATAGGGCCTTTGAATTAGGGTGAAGTGAGTTAATTATCCAAGGATACTAAATAAGACTATAGAACACTAACGAGTGACAAAATCCAACTTCGGCAGAATTGGGAATGAATAACCCAAAGTCTTGAAGGGCGAAATGAATCTAGATCGTTGATCTAGAACTGACCACAGTCGTTGGATCAAGGATTCACAAGATCCAAAAATAACTGAAATCTCGACAATCATTAGATCAAGGATTCACAAGATCCAAAAATAGTCGAAATTCCAACAACTGTTGGATCATGTTAGGATTTTCGCATCAAAGAAGTATCATTAGATGAAGTCAAGATACTTGATATTTATTCGGGGAATCTCACTTCAGGAGAATTGGGAAGTGGGAAAAATGAATAACCCAAAGTCTCGAAGCCCGAAATAAATATGGATCATTGATCTGAGAGTTGATCATATTTGTTGGATCAAGAATTCATATGAACCTATGACCAGGAGGAGGACATGTGCCACGTCAAGAGATCCACGTCAGCAAGTACACGTGGTGCAATCAGATGGTGACAAGTGTCAAAGTCCAGTTGGCACTTTAGGTACACATAAGTCTCAAATATAAGTGACACGACGCAGCCACTCGACCAGTGCCAAGTCAGCAGTGATGTCAGCAAGTTACGTCACTCCGAGAGTTTTTTTTTTGGGGGAAACCAACAACTACCCGAAGCATCGAAGGTCGAAGTCAATGATAATCGTTGATCTAAGATGCTCTGGATTCTCACATAATCGTTAGATCAAAACATAGTGGAAAGATGACGTAAGTACTCCCATGTTAACCACTTCGGTGTTAACCAACTCTGATGGAAAACATAAATTACCCAGACCTCCGAACCCGCGAAGTCATGAAGTACTGAAGTAAATAGTGGTCATCCATATCAACCTTTGATTAATTCATAGTCGTTGATTTAAGTGGTGGAAGGATAAGTAATGATTGAAGCTAGACCGTTGATCTGGTTCTGAGATTCATGCTAACCATTGGATCAATCCTTGTGAGAGGTAACCACTTTGGGAAGTTGAAACTTCGGAAGATTGGATGAGAGATAAATCGCCCGAATACCGAAGTACCGGAGGACTATATTTCAGCCCCCGGTCACGGGTTACAAACACATAAGCTGTGAAGCGCTGGGAACATTGATTAACTTAATAAGCACGTGGTTTTTGCGCATATGGTCACATGTAAATGATTTGAAGGAAGCGCCTCTACAGAATTTGATTTCTACAATATTTGCAAGACATGGAATCAAATTAAAAATGAAATCAATCCATATCAGTGATCGATTTATGAAAATCACTCTATCTAATTTGAAAATCCATGTCACGATATTATATGAATAATAATGAAGGAAGCAGAAATGGATATTAATGAGCCCACGGTCATTTGAAAAGAATAGTTTTAAGGAAGTGCATGTTTGCAGTACTTAGTGATGGGTTAAAATGATGAATCAATTTACAAAGGATTTGAAGTGTTTGAACAAAAAATTAATAATAATAATAGTAGAAGTTATTTTATTAAAATGAATGAAAGGGTGCAATGATTCATTATCAAAAGACACAATCATTCAAGTTCACACCAATTGGAAGACTATATAAACAAAGAAGTATGGTGAACAATAGAGGTAATTGAATTTGTTAAAGTATATATATTTATATGTAATGGATTGAATGAAGGTTCATTCTATCAGGTTGGTGCCTATTGACAGGTTGCATTCCTCACATCTCAGTTGGATGTAAGATCAACAAGTTGGGACTTGTTATGAGGGTTGGATTCCTCATTTCTCAGTTGGATATGAGAACTACAAGCTAGATCTTGTAACAGAGAGTTGGGTATCTCATAATTGTTTAAAGATGAAGATAGATCTTATATATTCATTCAAGTTAAATAAATAAATAAAATACTTATTCTATTATATATTGGTTGAGAAATTGAAATAAATATATGTTGTTCAATTAATTTATGAAAAGTGGAAAATTGTCCAAAGTTTTGTGACACTGGTTCACACCCCCCTCTCAGTGTCAAGTGTACATTTCAAGACTATTTGTTGATGTGTCATTTTTCCTTATCTTTATTGGCTCTAGGACTAAAGAGAGGAATTTTTCACATGGGATTTTTATTGTTCCTATTACAAGACATTTCTTCACATGGGATTTTTATTGTTCCTATTACAGGACATTTATTCACATGGGATTTTACTCATACTACACAATTCAACATCTTCACATTCTATTCAAAAGGTGAACAGAAGTCAACATCGCAACCACTGCAGCCTCAGTCCAAGCACCTTCTGTCCAACAGAAGCAGGTAGACAAGATTGAAGAAAAGTGCAAGGATTCCTTCTGCACACAGTCATCTCATGTAGCCACACTATTTAAAGAGGTCCAACCCTTCCAGCCACAGGTTCGTGATATTCTTCAACAAACTAATAAGCGCAACTTCTCCAACAAGGCAAGCAGCTCATCAAGATGCAGATTCAGCAAACGTTTTTTCCTCTCCCCCAGGCACTCAACGCAATGGAGACCATTTCTTCCTAAGGAGGGAGGATTGATCCAGGTGGATATCAGTGGCCACCGACCTATTCCAACTGGCTCAAAACAGTCTTCTTGCAACTTACTATTTTTAGCATTTTTTCGGTTCCTAAACTTCTGAGGCCATTTTGAGGACCTAAATAACGTTTTTTTGAGATCAAGCACATCAATGATAACCAAAGGATTTGATTGATCCCCAAAAATGAATATCCTCAAAAATACCTTTCCAACGAGCTATTGTGCACTCCAAACGAAGATTGTATGCCAAAGTTACGCCCTCGGGAAATTATACACCAAACTACCGAAAACGAGGTCCCCAAAATTATTGGATTTTCATTTTTCGGGGTTAGGGTTTTGGATTTTATTTATAATAAAAATAACTTTAGAGCATCATTGTAATCATCTTCTTGTGAATGTGAGTATTCATCACATCTCTTCTCATAGATAAGTTTCCACCATTCTAGTGAGTCTTTCACTCTGTATTTCTACAGTTTTGTACATTTCGCTCATTAATAGAAATTGTGTATTATTGTATATTTGTGCCTCTTGTTATATATCTGATATATCTCTATTATATTATTGTCTCTCTTGCAATATCTCTGTATATTTCTGTGTTATATCTCCGCTCTCATTTCGTGCCGAAAATAATCGAGATCAGTGATTGTAACTTCAAATCTAATGGTTCCTTTGTTGTTATGAAACTTATTTAATCATGAATTTTTATTCATGATTTAAAGCTTGATAAAATATTTTGGAATAATTCATTACCCCTATCAATAGTATATTACATGAGATGTAAATGGATTTTAGAAAAAATGATATCCCTTCCACCTATGGTGTATTTTCCGTAGTGTATTTTCCATAATAATGACAATAAACACTTTCATTTACCTTAAATAATTTGTTTCAAGGCCTTGTGCAACACTCTATTTACTATCTTCATAATTAGATAAGTTAAGACTTTGGAAAGCCCATAGGTCCTAATTAGTAGAAGTAGGCTCTAGTACAAAATGTAAGACATAATTTTAATTATTTCCCTCTACTCTGAATCTAAATGTAAGGGCTAAGAATTTTATTAAATTGACTACTCATTTTGCATGTTTATATCGAAGTTCGATTTATCCTTAATAATTATTTAAGGGTTCAATCAACATATTCTAAACCCCTAGCTAGGCTAACTTCTCATATAGATTTTAAATTACCCTAACAAGAATAAAATTAAAGCAGAACCCGAATAATCCTCAACCACAACTAGCAAAATAGCACAAGCATTCTAACTTAACACTGCAAACTAGCAAGGATAATTCCAGCAATATGTGAAACTTATAGATAAATCTAGCATATGCAAATCCAACAATAACAACATGTATGAGATAAAAGCCAGTGATAACCATCAATCCATTCAAGAAAATTAGATAATTAAATACTCAAGAAAACAAAAGGAATGAGAGAACTACCTAGAATTTGAGAAAACTGAAATTCGACTCACAAAACACAGGGAAAGAGGACCCGTTAGAGATAAGCATCCACCGACAATAGTCGACAACGAAAACACCATAGAAATGGGAAATTAATAATAGGGAGAAAACACTACTCGCAACCTACCTCTCGGTGTGACACTAAGAGACCCCAAACCCTCAATCAATGAAACTATGCCAGCCTTCCTTTCTCTCTTTCAATCTTCCCTAAACCATTTCAAAACCTCAACAACCAACTAGGATTATTCATTAATATTAACAGAGACTTTTCAATGGATTTTCTTCTTAGTGAAGGTTTACTATTATATATTTCATGTTCATTTGTGTTAGTTTATCCTAACTTAATCTTAAAGGCTAAGCATATTTCTAACTAGCATCGAATTACTTGATGTTTATTGCATGATTTTATAGCCAAAGCTTGTGCGTTTCTAATGATATATATTCTTCAACAAATTCTTTCCCAAAGCATACTAGATTTAATGAAGGGAGATACATCCAAACAACATAATTCTTATCTGGGAAAAGGATGGAATGGGTGAAAGCTATAGGATAGAGCATGTCTTAAAATCAACTTTGAAAATAGGTAAATTCATGTTGAATAGCCCTTTCATCATTATCATAGCCTAAACCTTGGGTTTATCACTTAGTTTATGGAGTGGAAGCTCTATTTGTTGATGTGTCATTATTCCTTATCGTTATTGGCTCTAGGACTAAAGAAAGGAATTTTTCACATGGGATTTTTATTGTTCTTATTAAAGGACATTTCTTCACATGTTATTTTAATCATATTACAAAATTCAACTTCTTCACAATTTGTTTAAAAGGTGAACAGAAGAACAATGCAACCACTACAGCCTCAATCCAAGCACCTTTTGTCCAGCAGAAACAGGTCAACAAGATTGAAGCAAAGCGCAAGGATTCATATTGCACACAATCATCTCATGTAGACAAACTGGTTAATGAGGTCCAACCCTTCCATCCACAAGTTCGTGACATCCTTTAACAAGCTAAGCAGCGCAACTTTTCCAACAAAGAAAGCATCTCATCAAGATGCAGATTCAACAAACGCTTTTCCCTCTCCCCCGGGAACTCAGTGCAATGGAGATGATTTCTTCCTAAGGAGGGAAGATTGATCCAGGTGCATATTTGTGGCCACCCACCTATTCCAACTAGCTCAAAATAGTCTTCTGGAAACTTATATTTTTAGCTGTTTTTCAGTTCCTAAATTTTCGACGCCATTTTGAGAACCTAAATAAAAACAAAATCGGCATCGAGCACCTCAATGATAGTCAAAGGCTTCGATTGAGCCCCCAAAATGAATCTCCTCGATTATACCTTTCCAACAAGCTATCGTACGCCCAAAATGAAGATCGTATGCCAAAGTCACACCCTTGAGAAATTGATAAACCAAACTACCCAAAACAGGGTCCACAAAATTGTTGTCTTTTCATCTTCCGGGGTTAGGTTTTGGATTTTATTTATGTTAAAAAGGCCTTTAAATCCTCATTGTAATCATCTTCTTGCGAATGTGAGTAGTCATCAAATATCTTCTCAGAGATAATATTCCACCATTCTAGCGAGTCTTTCACTCTATATTTCTACAGTTTTGTACATTTCGTTCATTAATAGAAATTGTGTATTATTGTATATTTGTGCATCTTGTTATATATCTGTTATATCTATGTTATATTATTTCCTCTCTTGCAGTATCTCTGTATATCTCTGTGATATATCTTCGCTCTCGTTTTGTGCCGAAAAGAATCCAGATCAGTGATTGTAACTTCAAATCTATTGTTTCATTCATTGTTATGACACTTGTTTAATCATGAATTTTTATTCATGATTTAAATCTTGATAATTTATTTTCGGATAATTCATTACCCATATCAATAGTATATTATATAAGATGTAAGTGGATGTTAGAAAAAATGGCATCCCTTCCTCCTATGGTGTATTTTCCATAGTGTATTTTCCTTAATAATGACAATAAACACTTTCTACTTCACCAAATATATTTTGGTTGGACGTCCTGCTAGGGATGATTAGAGGCAACGATGGTTTTTTTTCATTTACCTTAAATAATTTGTTTCAAGGCCTTGTGAAACACTCTATTTACTATCTTCATAATTGGAGAAATTAGGACCCTAGAAAACCCATAGGTCCTAATTATTAGAACTAGGCTCTAGTAACAAATGTAAGACATAATTTTAATTATTGATCTCTACTCTGAATCTAAATGTAAGTGATAAGAATTTTAATACATTGACTACTCATTTTGCATGTTTATATCAAATTTCGTGTTTATCCTTAATAATGATTTAAGGGTTCGATCAACATATTTTAAACCCCTGGTCCCCGAGGTGTAGGACAGTCGGTGACGGAGTGTGTTGTTAAGCCACTCCGTGATGTTAAAGTCACCGGTTCGAAACCTGCGGGGACAAAAAATCCAACCATGTTAAGGGTTGGTGTGGCTCAGGCCGGGTGCGATCCCCGGGTGATTTTGACGGCTTAGATGCCCCTGAGTCGCGGTTTCTCAAGCCACAGGTTAATCGCAGGTCCTGCACAAATTAACAAACAAAAAAAAAACATATTTTAAACCCCTGGCTAGGCTAACTTCTCATACAGATTAAAAATTACCCTAACAAGAATAAAATTAAAGAAGAACCTGAATAATCCTCAACCGCAACTAGCAAAATAACACAAGCATTGTAACTTAACACTGCAAACTAGCAAGGATAATCCTAGAAATATGTGTTACTTATAGCTAAATCTAGCATATGCAAATCCAACAATAACATGTATAAGCTAAAAGCCAGCGATAACCATCAATCCATTCAAGCAAATTAGATAATTAAATACTCAAGAAAACAAAAGGAACGAGACAACTAACTAGAATTTGAGCAAACTGAAACTGGACTCACAAAACACAGGGAAAGAGGACCCACCAGAGATAAGAATCCACCAACAATGGTCGACAATGACAACACCATAGCAATGGGAAACTAATAATTGGGAGACAACACTCCTCGCAACTACCTCTCAATGTGACACTAAGACACCCCAAACCCTCAATCAATGAAACTATGCCAGCATTCCTTTCTCTCTTTCAATCTTCCCTAAACTAGATCAAAACCTCAACAACCAACTAGGATCATTCATTAATATTAAGAGAGACTTTTCAATGGATTTTCTTCTCGGTGAAGGTTTACTATTATATATCTCATGTTCATTTGTGTTAGCTTATTCTAACTTAATCTTAAAGGCTAGGCATGTTTCTAACTGGCATCAAATTACTTGATGTTTATTGCATGATTTTATAGCGAGAGATTGTGCATTTCCAATGATATATATTCTTCAACGAATTCTTGCCCAAAGCATGCTAGTTTTACTGAAGGGAGACACATCCAAACAACATAATTCTTGTCTAGTAAAAGGATGGTATGGGTGAAAGCTATACGATAGAGAATTTCTTAAAATGAACTTTCAAAATAGGTAGGATCATGTTGAATATCCCTTTCATCAATACCATACCCTAGGCCTTGTCTTTAACACTTAGTTTATGGAGTGGAAGCTTTATTTGCTGATGTGTCATTTTTCCTTATCGTTCTTAGCTCTAGGACTAAAGAGAAGATTTTTTCACGTGGGATTTTTATTGTTCCAATTAAAGGATGTTTCTTCACATGGGATTTTTCTCATGCTACAAAATTAAGCTTCTTCACAGTATGTTCAAAAGGTGAACAGAAGAACACCACAACCATTGCAGCCTAAGTCCAAACACATTTTGTCCAGCAAAAGCAGGTTGACAAGATTGAAGCAAAGCGCAAGGATTCCTTATGCAAACATTCATCTCATGTAGCCAGGCTGTTTAAATAGATCCAAGCTTTCCAGTCACAGGTTCGTGATAGACTTCAACAAGATAAGCAACACATCTTCTCCAACGAGGCAAACAGCTCATCAAAATGCAAATTCAGCAAAAGCTTTTCCCTCTCCCACGGGCACTCAACGCAATGGAGACCATTGTTTCCTAAGTAGGGTGTATTGATCCAAGTGGATATCGGTGGCCACCCACCTATTCCAACTGGCTCAAAACAATCTTCTGGCAACTTACTATGCTTAGCAGTTTTTCGGTTCTTAAACTTCTGGGGCCATTTTTAGGACCTAAATAATGTTTTTTCGGGATCGAGCACCTCAATGATAGTCGCAGGATATGATTGAGCCCCCAAAATTAATATCCTCGATGATACCCTTCCAACGAGCTATTGTGCGCTCCAAACGGAGATCATATTCCAAAGTTACGCCCCCGAGAAATTGATACACCAAACTACCCAAAACGGGGTCCACAAAACTATTGGTTTTTCATCTTTCAGGGTTAGGTTTTGGATTTTATTTATGTTAAAAAATTATTTAGAGCCTCATTATAATCATATTGTGAATGTAAGTAGCCATCACATCTCTTCTCAGAGATAAGTTGTCACCATTCTAGCGAGTCTTTCACTCTGTATTTCTATAGTTTTATACATTTTGCTCATTAATAGAAATTGTGTATTACTGTATATTTGTGCATATTGTTATATATCTGATATATCTTTGTTATATTATTGTCTCTCTTGCAATATCTCTGTATATTTCCATGTTATATTTTCACTCTCATTTCGTGCTGAAAAGAATATGGATCAGTGATTGTAACTTCAAATCTAATGTTTCCTTCATTGTTATGACACTTATTTAATCATGAATTTGTGTTCATGATTTAAAGATTTATAACTTATTTTGGCATAATTCATTACCCCTATTAATAGTATATTACATGAGATGTAAGTGGATGTTAGAAAAAATGACATCCCTTCCTCCTATGGTGTATTTTCCATAGTGTATTTTCCATAATAATGAAAATAGACACTTTCTACTATACCAAATATATTATGGTTGGACTGCCCTGCTATGGATGATTAGAGGCCATTTTGAGGACCTAAATAATTTTTTATCGGGATCGAGCACCTCAATGGTAGTCGAAGGATTTTTGAGCCCCCAAAATGAATCTCCTAGACGGTACTTTTCCAATGAGCTATCGTGTGCCCCAAACGAAGATCGTATTCCAAAGTTACGCCCCTGGGAAATTGATACACCAAACAACCCAAAACAGGGTCCACAAAATTGGTGGTTTTTCATCTTCTGGGGTTAGGGTTTTGGATTTTTTTTATGTTAAACAAGTCTTTACAGCCTCATTGTAATCATCTTCTTGCGAATGTGAATAGCCATCACATCTCTTCTCAGATATACGCTGCCACAATTGTAATGAGTCTTTCACTCTGTATTTCTACAGTTTTGTACATTTCTCTCATTAATAGAAATTGTGTATTATTGTATATGTGTGCCTCTTTTTATATAACTGATATATCTATGTTATATTATTGTCTCTCTTGCAATATATCTGTATATTTCTGTGTTATATCTCCGCTCTCATTTTGTTCTGAAAAGAATCCAGATCAGTCATTGTAACTTCAAATTTAATGTTTCCTTCATTGTTATGACCCTTAAATTTAATCATGAATTTCTATTCATGATTTAAAGCTTGATAATTTATTTTGGCATAATTCATTACCCCTATCAATAGTATATTACATGACACGTAAGTGGATGTTAGAAAAAATGGCATCCCTTACTCCCATGGTATATGTTCATAGTGTATTTTCCATAATAATGACAATAAACACTTTCTACTTCACCAACTATATTCTGGTTGGACTTCCCTACTAGGGATGATTAGAGGCAACGATGGTGTTTTTCATTTACCTTGAATAATTTGTTTCAAGGCCTTGTGAAACACTCTATTTACTATCTTCATAACTAGAGAAGTTAAGACCCTGGAAAGCCCATAGGTCCTAATTATTAGAACTAGGCTCTAGTACCAAATGTAAGACATAATTTTAATTATTGCTCTCTACTATGAATCTAAATGTAAGGGCTAAGAATTTTAATACATTGACTACTCATTTTGCATGTTTATATCGAAGTTCTTGTTTAGCCTTAATAATGATTTAAGGGTTCGATCAACATATTTTAAACCTCTGGCTAGGCTAACTTCTCATACAGATTTCAAATTACCCTAACAAGAATCAAATTAAAGAAGAACCTGAATAATCCTCAACCGCAACTAGAAAAATAGCAAAAGCATTGTGATGCAGACCCCCCCTGCTCTTCTCGGGGCTGCACGACCTCCCAGTCTAGGATATTTCTTCCTTCTGAGTCTGTCTGTTGGGTCTCTTTTTAACTTATGAAAAGTGTCATCCCTTCTGAGCTTGAACCTTGGAGGATTTCGATTCCCCACAAACTCCTTGTGTTTCTCGGATTTCTTCAAACTCAGATCCAAAGGATTTCTTGAAAAGAAATTCTTCTTGCCCTCCTGGCATTCCTCTTACTCGATGCACACCTTGCAGAGCTCCTCTTTATAGAGTGTTGTATAACTCTGTCTCTCTCTGAACTCAACACAGAGTTGTTCCTATGCACTCCTTGCACTTCTATTGATGAAGATCAGTGCTACCTCTCCTGAGCTTTTCTGAGGTTAATTCACCTCTGTCAACACACTCCTTGAGGACTATGTGCACTCCTTACACTCAAAAAATCAAAGAAAAGAAGCAATTGAAACTTATTCAATTCTTCACCAGTTCATACATTCAAAACATGAACGACATATAAAAACATAACAATGAATGAAAATACATAAACACACAGAAATTTCATATGCATGAAAAATTGTTTTCTTTCAATTAAGATGAATGTTCGATTACAATATGTGCAGGCTGGACTGTAACAGAGTCTCAACTCTCTCAAAACAAACTATTCTACTTCATATTCAATGACAATACTCCTCCAGCGGCCTCATTTGGGCATGCCATGCATCTACATATACAGGAAGGTTCCTAGGGTTCCCTTTGACTACCTCTCTTATCGAAGTAACAGCTAACAACTACTCAAACTCCGTTACATTCAAGACTGAGAGTGAAACTCTCAGATCTCTTGTGATCATTTAGTTTCCAAGCGTTTCGCTCTTCTTCAATCATCCGTTCAAAACGGATCTACAGAAAAATTCCAGCTTTTAGATTCTGATTAATTTAAAAAGGCGCACTATGGCGCTGAGTTGTCCCTCCACGTGGGTTTTGCTGACGATGCTCCTGTTTCATACTCCACTGCTGGGAAAAACATGAGCTCTTGCTCATGGCTCCCTCTACCATGTTGTTGAGATCCTCTAGGGTCCCATACTTTCTCTTGGAGCTATTCATCTACTCCTTTTCCTTGCAACTTCTTTTTCCCTGCTGCTCCTGCAGGTTTTCTTCTGTGCCATACTTCTCTGATGATTGCTTCTTGTGCTGCTTCCAGAATCAATTTATTTATCTCCTCTATTTCTTTATCTAGTTGGTCTACTGGCTGGTTTTCCCCCTGCAGTATGCTTTGTTGCCTCTTCTCTCCATCAATTTCCAACTTGACTTGTTGGATAAGATTCTTTTGCATTTTTACCCTTCTCTCCAGGGCCTCCATCTCTTCACACAGATCAACAAGATCCATGCTATCTGTTTCTTCCTCCTTTGATGTAGGTTTGTATTCTATAGTTATTTCTTGCTCAGCTCCTTGGCTGAAATTTTTTAGCAGTTTCACTGAATGCTCTTCTTTCTCCATCTCTTGGGCACATTGAAATGTGTGCTCTTTCTCCTCTTCACCAATTTGATCAATATGAACTTTCATGTTATCTTCATCTCTTGTGGCATTAGTTGCCCACTCTGTTGCAGACTCCAGTTCTGCAATCTCACCACTGAGTTGTTGCTCGGCGTCCTCCTCTGACAAACTGACTTATGGCATCTCCTCTTGTGTTGGTTCAACTCCAACTTCCTTCAGTTGCTCCCCAGGATGGTATGATCCTCCACCTGTTTCCAATTTGGCCCATTGGAGATGCCTAATCTTCATATTTACTCTTCTCTCATGGGCTTCTAATTCCTCATACAGCTCAACAAAATCTATGTTGTATGGTTCCTCTTCTTCTGCAAGCTCCAATGTTGCAGTTATCTCCCTTTCATCTTCATGGTTGAAAATTTTGAGCAATTATGTTGAATTCTCTTCTCCTGAAATCTGCATCACTATCTCCTGGCAGCCATCTTCTGGTTTTGGATTGTCCAACCAATCCTCCAGCATCTTCAGCTCTCGCTCCCATTGAGTGAGCAATTCATCTGAATTCTCCTCTTTTTCTGCTGGGGCAAACATCAATGTTTTCTCCTTCTCCTCCTCTTTGACAGTGTTTTTTGGTTGTCTTTCCTATGCTACACCTAAATCACAGACATAGTTATATTTAAAAGCATTTGGCTCCATGGCCTCTTTCTTGGATTCTTGTTGCACTACCTCCTCATGTGCAACACTTGTATTAGCCTATGTTGGACTATTTTGCAGGAATATTTGAATTCCCCCAATGATCAGAACACACCTCTGATCTTCTTCCATCAGCACTCCTTCTTGATATGAACTCTCAACTAAGTTCATCTCTTCTCCCTTTCCCACCTGACAACTTGGGATTTTCTCTCTGCCCACCTGGCAGTCTATGAGATCACCCGATCTCTCTCCATTGCCCACCTGGCAACTTGAACTTCCATCACTGCCCTATTGGCAGTCTATGAAACCATCCACTGATCTCCTTTCATTTCCCACCTGGCAACTTGAAAGTTCACTTCTTCCCCCCTAGGAGTTTATGAGATCCTCAACTAATATCTTCTCCTCCTCATCACTAAGATTTCTCCCAGTCTCTAGTTCACAGATGTGAATCAGTTCCTCCTATGTGTAACTGAGGGTTTCATCATGCCTCAACCACTTCCTCAACTCTTGTTGTTGTTTTCTGGCCAACAAATTTTGAACAAGACATTTTACCTTCCTGTTCAGAGGCCATTCGTACCTCCAGTGTACCTTTGTCTCTTGCTGCATCTTCAATGTCAGTTGTTCCATTCTTGCTATTATCTCAATGAGCTTCTTGTCAATTTTTCCTTTACTCTTTTGTTGGTGGTCTTCTCTTCGACCACGCTCATGGCCTTCAGTAGCCATCTTTTTTGTCTTCATCCCTCCTAGCTATCTACCATTTGCTGCACATTTTACAACAATATTTACAGAGCATCAGTACTCTGTCCCTTTTCCTTTACCCACTGTTCTACAGAAAAACTCGAGCTTCTGAAACTATTTGATGTCATCAAATTATTTCTATTCACCTTTTCACCTTTTCCTACAATCTGTAGACACAATTCAGTTCTTGATACAACTTGGTGTAGTCAGATTGTCTTTTCTATCTCCTTCATCTGAAATCTACGGACAAATCAACGCTGATACCTCTTGATGATATCAGACTATCTCCTTTATCTCTCTTCCTCTTTTCCCTGTTGTCTGCAAGCAAAAACTTCTGCTCGGATACCACTTGATGCAAACCCCCCCCTACTCTCCTCGGGGTTGCACAACCTCTCAGCCTAAGATCTTTCCTCCTTCTGAGTCCGCCTATTGGATCTCTTCTGCACTTATGAAAAGCGCTATCCCTTATGAGCTTGATCCTTGGAGGATTTCGATTCCCCACGCACTCCTTGCGTTTCTGGGATTTCGTCAAACTCGTATCCGAAGGATTTCTTGAAAAGAAATTCTTCTCGCCCTCCTGGCGTTCCTCTTGCTCGATGCGCACCTTGCAGAGCTCCTCTTTATAGATTTTTTTATAACTCTGTCTTTCTCTGAAGTCAACACAGAGTTTTTCATGTGCACTCCTTGCACTTCTGTTGATGAAAATCAACGCTACCTCTCCTGAGCTTCTCTGAGGTTAATTCACCTCTGTCAACGCACTCCTTGCGGACTATGTGCACTCCTTGCACTCGAAAAATCAAAGAAGAGAAGCAATTGAAACTTATTCAATTCTTCACCAATTCATACATCCAAAACATGAATGACATATAAAAACATAACAATGAATGCAAATACATAAACACACAGAAAGTTCATATGCAGGAAAAAATGTTTTCTTTCTATTAAGATGAATGTCCAATTACAATATGTGCAGGCTGGATTGTAACAGAGTCTTAACTCTCTCAAAACAAACTATTCTACTTCCTATTCAATGACAATACTCCTCCAATAGCCTCATTTGGGCATGCCATGCATCTACATATACAGGAAGGTTCCCTCCAACTACCTCTCCTATCGAAGTAACAGCTAAAACTACTCAAGCTCCGTTACATTCAAGACTAAGAGTGAAACTCCCAAATCTCTTGCAATCATTTAGTTTATGAGCATTTCGCTCTTCTTCAATCATCCGTTCAAAACGGATTTGCAGAAAAACGTCAGCTTTTAGATTCTGATTAATTTAAAAAGGCGCACTATGGTGATGAGTTGTCCCTCCACATGGGCTTTGTTGATGATGCTCCTGCATCACATTGTAACTTAACACTGCAAAGTAGCAAGGATAATCCCAACAATGTGTTACTTATAGATAAATCTAGCATACGAAAATCCAACAATAACATGTATAAGCTAAAATCTAGCAATAACCATCAATCCATTCAAGAAAATTGGATAATCAAATACTCAAGAAAACAAAAGGAATGGGAGAACTACCTTGAATTTGAGAAAAATGAAATTGGACTCACAAAACATAGGGAAAGAGGACCTGCCAGAGAAAAGCATCCTCGACAGCGACAACACCATAGCAATGGCCAACTAATAATTGGGAGACAACACTCCTCGCAACCTACCTCTCAGTTTGACACTAAGAGATTCCAAACCCTCAATCAATGAAACTATGCCAGCCTTCCTTTCTCTCTTTAAATCTTCCCTAAACCAGATCAAAACCTCAACAACCAACTAGGATCATTCATTAATATTAAGAGAGACTTTTCAATGGATTTTCTTCTCAGTGAAGGTTTACTATTATGTATCTCATGTTCATTTGTGTCAGTTTATCCTAACTTAATCTTAAAGGCTAGGCATGTTTCTAATTAGCATCGAATTACTTGATGTTTATTGCACTATTTTATAGCTAGATCTTGTCTGTTGCCAATGATATATATTCTTCAACAAATTATATCCCAATGCATACTAGTTTTATTGAAGGGAGATACCTCCAAACAACATAATTCTTGTCTCGAAAAATGATGGGATTTTTCAAGTGGGATTTTTATTGTTCCTATTAAAGGACATTTCTTCACGTGGGATTTTTCTCATACTACAAAATTTAGCTTCTTCACAGTTTGTTCAAAAGGTGAACACAAGAACACTGCAACCATTACAGCCTTAGTCCAAGCACTTTTTGTCTAGTAGAAGCAGGTCGACAAGATTGAAGCAAAGCACAAGGATTCCTTCTGCACACAGTCATCTCATGTATTCAGACTACTTAAACAGGTCCAACCCTTATAGCCACAGGTTCGTGACAACCTTCAACAAGCTAAGCAGCACAACGTCTCCAACAAAGCAAGCAACTCATCAAGATGCAGATTCAACAAACGATTTTCTCTCTCCCCCGGGAACTCAATGCAATGGAGATCATTACTTCCTAAGGAGGGAAGATTGATCTAGGTGGATATCGGTGGCCACCTATCTATTCCAACTGGCTTCTGGAAACTTACTATTTTTAACATTTTTTCGATTCCTAAACTTTCGGGGCCATTTTGAGGACCTAATTAAAACAAATTAGGGATAGAGCAATTCAATGATATCCAAAGGTTCTTATTAATCCCCAAAAATGAATCTCCTCAAAGATACCTTTCCAATGAGCTATCATGTGCCCCAAACAGAGATCGTATGCCAAAGTTATGCCACCGAGAAATTGATATATCATACCCAAAACGGGGTCCACAAAACTGTTGGTTTTTCATCTTCCGGGGTTAGGGTTTTTTATTTTATTTATGTTAAAAATCTCTTTACAACCTCATTGTAATCATCTTCTTGCAAATGTGAGTAGCCTTCAAATCTCTTCTCAAAGGTAAGTTGTCACCATATTAGCGAGTCTTTCACTCTATATTTCTACAGTTTTGTACATTTCTCTCATTAATAGAAATTGTGTATTACTATATATTTGTGTCTTTTGTTATATATCTGATATATATCTATTATATTGATGGCTCTCTTGCAGTATCTCTGTATATTTATGTGTTATATCTCTGCTCTCATTTTGTGCCGAAAAAAATCTAGATCAGTGATTGTAACTTCAAATCTAATGTTTCATTTGTTGTTATGACACTTATTTAATCATGAATTTTTATTCATGATTTAAAGCTTGATAATTTATTTTGGCATAATTCATTACCCCTATCAATATAGTATATTACATGAGATGTAAGTGGATGTTAGAAAAAATGACATCCATTCTTCTTATGGTGTATTTTCCTTAATAATGACAATAAACACTTTATACTTCACCAAATATATATTGGTTGGACTTCCCTGCTATGGATGATTAGAGGCAATGATGGTTTTTTTCATTTACCTTAAATAATTTGTTTCAAGGCCTTCTACAACACTCTATTTATTATCTTCATAATTGGAGAAATTAAGACCCTGGAAAGCCCATAGGTCCTAATTATTAGAACTAGGCTCTAGTACCAAATGTAAGACATAATTTTAATTATTGCTCTCTACTCTAAATCTAAATGTAAGGGATAATAATTCTAATACATTGACTACTCATTTTGCATGTTTATATCGAAGTTCGTGTTTAGCCTTAATAATGATTTAAGGGTTCGATCAACATATTTTAAGCCCCTCGCTAGGCTAACTTCTCATACAAATTTCAAATTACCCTAACAAGAATAAAATTAAAGTAGAACCTGAATAATCCCCAACCGCAACTAGCAAAATAGCACAAGCATTGTAACTTAACACTACAAACTAGCAAGGATAATCCCATCAATATGTGTAACTTATAGCTAAATCTTGCATACGCAAATCCAACAATAACATGTATAAGCTAAAAGCCAACGATAACCATCAATCTATTCAAGCAAATTAGATAATTAAATACTCAAGAAAACAAAAGGAATGGGAGAACTATCTAGAATTTGAGCAAAATGAAACTGGACTCACAAAACACATGGAAAGAGGACCCACCAGAGATAAGCATCCACCAGCAATAGTCGACAGCGACAACACCATAGCAATGGGAAACTAATAATTGGGAGACAACACTCCTCGCAACCTACCTCTCAGTGTGACACTAAGAGACCCCAAACCCTCAATCAATGAAACTATGTCATCCTTCCTTTCTATCTTTCAATCTTCCCTAAACCAAATCAAAACCTCAACAACCAACTAGGATCATTCATTAATATTAACAAAGACTTTTCAATGGATTTTCTTCTCAGTGAAGGTTTACTATTATGTATCTCATGTTCATTTGTGTTAATTTATCCTAACTTAATCTTAAAGGCTAGGCATGTTTCTAATTGGCATAGAAGTACTTGATGTTTATTGCACGATTTTATAGCCAGAGCTTGTGTGTTGCCCCAATGATATATATTCTTCAACAAATTCTTGCCCAAAGCATACTAGTTTTGTTGAAGGGAGATACATCCAAACAACATAATTCTTGTTTGGGAAAAGGATGGGATGGGTGAAAGCTATAGGATAGAGCATGTCTTAAAATCAACTTTGAAAATAGGTAGGATCATGTTGAATATCCCTTTCATCATTACGATACCCTAGGTCTTGGCTTTAACACTTAGTTTATGGAGTGGAAGCTCTATTTGTTGATGTGTCATTTTTCCTTATCGTTAAAGGCTCTAGGACCAAAGCGACGAATTTTTCGCGTGGGATTTTTATTGTTCCAATTAAAGGACATTTCTTCACATGGGATTTTTCTCATGCTACAAAATTCAGCTTCTTAACAGTCTCTTCAAAAGGTGAATAGAAGAACACCGCAACCACTGCAGCCTCAGTCCAAGCACCTTTTGTCCAGTAGAAGCAGGTCGACAATATTGAAGCAAAACACAAGGATTCCTTCTACACACAGTCATCTCATGTAGCAATACTAGTTAAATAGGTCCAACCTTTCCAGCCACAGGTTCGTGACAACCTTCAACAAACTAAGCAGTGCATCTTCTTCAGCGATGTAAGCAGCTCATCAAGATGCAGATTCAGCAAACGTTTTTCCCTCTCCCTCAGGCACTCAACGCAATGGAGACCATTGCTTCCTAAGGAGGGAGGATTGATCCTGGTGGATGTCGGTGGCCACCCACCTATTCCAGCTGGCTCAAAACAATCTTCGGGCAACTTACTATTTTTAGCAGTTTTTCGATTCTTAAACTTTTAGGGCCATTTTGAGGACCTAAATGAAGTTTTGTCGGGATCGAGCACTTCAATGATAGCTAAAGGCTTTGATTGAGCCCCCAAAATTAATCTTATCGATGATACATTTTCAACGAGCTATCATTTTCCCCAAATGGAGATCGTATGTCAAAGTTACGCCCACGGAAAGTTGATACACCAAACTACCCAAAACGAGATCCACAAAATTGTTGTTTTTTCATCTTCTAGGATTTTAGACTTTTGGATTTTTCTTTATGTTAAAAAATCCTTTAGAGTCTCATTGTAATCATCTTCTTGCAAATGTGAGTAGCCATCACATCTCTTCTCAGAGATAAGTTATCACCATTCTAGCTAGTCTTTCACTCCGTATTTCTACAGTTTTGTACATTTCGTTCATTAATAGAAATTGTGTATTACTATATATTTGTGCCTCTTGTTATATATCTTATATATCTTTGTATATTTATGTGTTATATCTTCGCTCTCATTTCGTGCCGAAAAGAATCCAGATTAATCATTGTAACTTCAAATCTAATGTTTCCTTCATTGTTATGACACTTATTTAATCATGAATTTTTATTCATGATTTAAAGTTTGATAATTTATTTTGACATAATTCATTACCCCTGTCAATAGTATATTATATGAGATGTAAGTGGATGTTAGAAAAAATGACATCCCTTCCTCCTATGGTGTATTTTCCATAGTGTATTTTTCATAATAATGACGATAAACACGTTATACTTCACCAAATATATTATGGTTGGACTTCCATGCTAGGGCTGATTATTGGCACCAATGGTTTTCTTTCATTTACCTTAAATAATTTGTTTCAAGGCCTTATGCAACACTCTATTTAAAACCCTGGAAAGCCCATAGGTCCTAACTATTAAAACTAGGCTCTAGTACCAAATGTAAGACATAATTTTAATTATTGCTCTCTACTCTTAATCTAAATGTAAGGGCTAAGAATTTTAATACATTGACTACTCATTTTGCATGTTTACATCGAAGTTCTTGTTTAGCCTTAATAATGATTTAAGGGTTCGATCAACATATTTTAAACCCCTGGCTAAGCTAACTTCTCATACAGATTTCAAATTACCCTAACAAGAATAAAATTAAAGCAAAACCTGAATAATCCTCAACCGCAAGTAGCAAAATAGCACAAGCATTGTAACTTAACACTACAAATTAGCAAGGATAATCCCAACAATATGTGTTACTTATAGCTAAATCTAGCATACGCAAATCCAACAATAACATGTATAAGCTAAAAGCCAGTGATAACCATCAATCTATTCAAGCAAATTAGATAATTAAATACTCAAGAAAACAAAAGGAATGGGAGAACTATCTAGAATTTGAGCAAAATGAAACTAGACTCACAAAACACATGCAAAGAGGACTTGCCAGAGATAAGCATCCACCAGCAATGGTTGACAGCGACAACACCATAGCAATGGGCAACTAATAATTGGGAGACAACACTCCTTGCAACCTACCTCTTAGTGTGACACTAAGAGACCCCAAACCCTCAATCAATGAAACTATGTCAGCCTTCCTTTCTCTCTTTCAATCTTCCCTAAACCAGATCAAAACCTCAACAACCAACTAGGATCATTCATTAATATTAACAAAGACTTTTCAATGGATTTTCTTCTCAGTGAAGGTTTACTATTATGTATCTCATGTTCATTTGTGTTAGTTTATCCTAACTTAATCTTAAAGGCTAGGCATGTTTCTAATTAGCATCGAATTACTTGATATTTATTGCACGATTTTATAGCCAAAGCTTGTGTGTTGCCAATGATATATATTCTTCAACAAATTCTTGCCCAAAGCATACTAGTTTTGTTGAAGGGAGATACATCCAAACAACATAATTCTTGTCTAGGAAAAGGATGGGATGGGTGAAAGCTATAGGATAGAGCATGTCTTAAAATCAACTTTGAAAATAGGTAGGATCATGTTGAATAGCCCTTTCATCATTACCATACCCTAGGCCTTGGCTTTAACACTTGGTTTATGGAGTGGAAGCCCTATTTATTGATGTGTCATTTTTCCTTATCGTTATTGGCTCTAGGACTAAAGAGAGAAATTTTTCACGTGGGATTTTTATTGTTCCTATTAAAGGACATTTCTTCACATGGGATTTTTCTCATACTACAAAATTCAACTTCTTCACAGTATGTTCAAAAGGTGAACAAAAGAACACCGCAACCACTGCAGCCTCAGTCTAAGCACCTTTTGTCCAGCAGAAGCAGGTCGACAAGATTGAAGCAAAGCACGAGGATTCCTTCTACACACATTCATCTCATATAACCAAACTGGTTAAAGAGGTCCAACCCTTCCAGCCACAGGTTCGTAACATCCTTCAACAAGCTAAGCAGCGCAACTTCTCTAGCAAGGCAGGCAACTCATCAAGATGCAAATTCAGCAAACGTTTTTCCCTATCCCCCAGGAACTCAATGCAATGGAGACCATTGCTTCCTAAGGAGAGAGGATTGATCCAGATGGATATCTATGGCCACCCACCTATTCCAACTGGCTAGAAACAGTCTTCTGACAACTTACTATTTTTAGCAGTTTTTTGGTTCATAAACTTTCGGGGCCATTTTAAGGACCTAAATAAAAAAAATTCGAAATCAAACACTTCAATGATAGTCGAAGGCTCTGATTGAGCCCCCAAAATGAATCTCCTCGACAATACCTTTCCAACTTGCTATCGTGTGCCCCAAACGAAAATCGTATGCCAAAGTTACGCCCACGGGAAATTGATACACCAAACTACCCAAAACGGAGTCCACAAAATTGTTGGTTTTTCATCTTCCGAGGTTAGGGTTTTGGATTTTCTTTATGTTAAAAAAAGTATGTAGAGCTTCATTGTAATCATCTTCTTGCGAATGTGAGTAGCCATCACATCTCTTCTCAGAAATACGTTGCCACCATTTTTCTACAGTTTTGTACATTTTGTTCATTAATAGAAATTGTGTATTATTGTATATTTGTGTCTCTTGTGATATATCTGATATATCTTTATTATATTACTAACTCTCTTGCAATATCTCTGTATATTTCTGTGTTATATCTCCGCTCTCATTTCGTGCCGAAAAGAATCCAGATCAATTATTGTAACTTAAAATCTAATATTTTCTTCATTGTTGTGACACTTAATAATCATGAATTTGTATTCATGGTTTAAAGCTTGATAAAAAAAAATTGGCATAATTCTTTACCCCTATCAATAGTATATATTACATGAGATGTAAGTGGATGTTAGAAAAAATGGCATCCCTTCCTCCTATGGTGTATTTTCCATACTATCGACAATAAACACTTTTTACTTCACCAAATATACTTTGGTTGGACGTCCCTGCTAGGGATGATTAAAGGCAACGATGGTTTTTTTTTCATTTACCTTAAATAATCAAAACCTCAACAACCAACTAGGATTATTCACTAATATTAAAGAGACTTTTCAATGGATTTTCTTCTCGATGAAGGTTTACTATTATATATCTCATGTTCATTTGTGTTAGTTTATCCGAACTTAATCTTAAAGGCTAGGCATGTTTTTAACTTGCATCGAATTACTTGATGTTTATTGCACGATTTTATAGCCAGAACTTGTGTGTTGCCAATGATATATATACTTCAACAAATTCTTGCCCAAAGCATACTAGTTTTGTTGAAGGGAGATACATCCAAACAACATAATTCTTGTCTGGGAAAAGGATGGGATGGGTGAAAGCTATAGGATAGAGCATGTCTTAAAATCAACTTTGAAAATAGCTAGGATCATGTTGAATAGCCCTTTCATCATTACCATACCCTAGGCCTTGGCTTTGACACTTAGTTTATGGAGTGGAAGCTCTATTTGCTGATGTGTCATTTTTTCTTATCGTTATTGGCTCTAGGACTAAAGAGAAGAATTTTCCACGTGGGATTTTTATTGTTCCTATTAAAGGACATTTCTTCACGTGGGATTTTTATATTGTTATTGGCCCTTAATTATGTTCCTATTAAAGGACATTGTTCCTATAATATAGAGCCAATAGAGACAGTTTAATAGGACACAAGATTAATTATAATATAGAGATTCCAATTAAACTATTTGCTTGTTTGAAGGCCTTTTGGAGGTGAAGGAAGCAAAATTTATGTTGTCTTTGTTGCATCATGAGATTGTTGTTGATTGGTGTTTGTGCTATTTGTGTGTAGCCTTACTCACTTGCGCTTCTATGGTTGATCCAAAAATGCTTAAACATTTGTTTTGGTTTTGCAAGAAGATAGAAGTGGCCAAACATTGGGCCATGGATCTATGTGATCAGATAGAAGTGGCCAAGCATTGGGTTATGGATCTATGTGATCATTTTTTGTTAGGCCCTTTATTTGGAAAGTTGTCTTACTAGGCTATTTTTATGTACTTTGACCGTTGTTTTGTGGCATACCCAACCATGCCTAGCCATGCTTTCCCAGCCAACATAGGAATACCCACTTCATCTCATTTTGAACTTTGGTCTTTAACCAACAAAATTCACCATTAAAAATATATAGGGTTTCGAAAAGAACCCATATACTACCAGTGCACTCTTCACTGTAGAATTAAAAATATATTGGAATAATTTAAACATATATTAACTGAAATCATGGGAAACCTGGCAAAGCATGCCCATATTCATTCTTAGACAAATTCAAACACAATGCACGCACAATTCATTATCATAGCAACGAAAAGAGGGTTGTTTGCATAATTGTAAAACAAATATTAAACATAAATTGATCCAAGAAACTAGCTACCTAAGAATGATTCACCATCCAACTATAGACATCTAGCACATATGCCACCCCCAAGTTGGGGTATGAGGCCACCAAGGAGAAGAAACTAGCTATGGGCATGTAGCACACTCAAACAACCCATTGCTCTCATGACTCAATCAATATGCTCACTACATAACAATCCAAGCACCTCACCCAACCATCAATCAATGATGATTGATGCTCTAGTCTCTCAACAATACACAACACAACTTGGACCTTTCCYTTCTTTGATATACAATTTTCTCAAGAAATCAYTACCATATTATGCTCAAGTACATGCYGGARGAGCCCAACTGCTAAGTGCCTTCTAAGAAGCCCTGATGCAGTAGTTCTTTGGCCCATAAGCAGTGAATGAGAAACAATATCATATAGGTCATGGTTTTCCTATCTTTCCAACCTTCCCATTCCTGGGTTCATGGCACTAATTCAAGTGATATTCAGATTTTTGGAATGGAAAATGCACAATGACAAAATTGAAAGGATAAGTTGAAAATGAATGCAAACGAATGAGGGACTTTCACATTTTCCCAAAATGATTGTACTTCTTCCATACAAGTACCTTTCCCCGTACTCCTTATTAATATGAGGAAACTTCCTTTCACCAACGTCCTCTTGCATTTATATTTGTTGTTATCAGTCGAAGGTGATGATGAGCTTCATTTAAGAAACATGATGGAAAAGATGTGAATTTTGGCACCGAGACTTTGGCAATAAAGGCTCTCTTTCTCATGGGCCTCTCTTTTGATCTTCCTCTCCAGGAGACTCATAGCCCCTCTACTCCCGGTAGCCACCTTGGACCATTATATGTTTAGACATTATTTAATCTAACCTTGGCCTTTAACTCCACACTAGGATTTCCATACTAAACATATTTCCAACATTCATATTACGGGGTCATTTATTTAAGTTCACATAGCTTGACACCAACCACCATCATCAAGCACAGAAACAAGTCTGTGAAGGATATGATGAGCATCAGAATGCTGCCATGAGGGAACCTGATTTCATCCTTCCTTGCATCCCTCACTGAACCTACCACTGCTAGAGGGTGGCCCAAGGAGTCTAATAGTGAGAGCCCTCCATCTTTAACAATAACGACAACTCTGTGCACTTAAATATTTATGATTTACAATAATTTGATCTTGAGGGTCCTTATTAAAAATGATCGGTGATTTACTTAATACTAGATGAACCTACCATTACACCATGGTGGCACAAGGAGCCTAATAATGAGGGCCCTCCAACAGCTCTATGCACTTGAATACTATCATGATTCGATGTGGAATAGATTTATGCAGTTGCTGAAAAGGGATTTTCCCTCTTAGGGAATTGTTGAAAAGGGATTTTCCTTTTCTGTCTCTTTTATGTTTTGTTTTTTTTAATTTATAGTATTTGATAAATCATGAGAAACGTATTTCCAAAAGAACGAAATACGGTCATTACCACCATCCTACACTCCAATTTATAAATGCAAAAGCAAATTGCAAATCTAGTCGATAAAACCTATACATTCATGGTTTTGTCCATTCAGGCTGCAGCGACTCAGGTTGTGGTCTCGTGATTGTGAGGACATATAATACAACATTAATTTAATAAAATAATAATAAAAATAAAAGCATTCAACGTTTCATTATCCTGTATCTAAATATGGTCCTCAGGATATTGAGATGCATCATAGTTTTGTGTGTGTGTATATATATATATATATATATATATATATATATATATATACAGAATGAGGACATATAATACAACATCAATACTATAACTATAATAATAATAATAAAGCATACAAGGTTTCATTATCCTGTATCTAAACATGGTTAAAAAATAATGAGATGCGTCACCGTATATGTGTGTGTGCGCACGTGAATTGACTACAAATATTTGCATATTTCTGGTGTATCTGTTTCCTGATAAGTTCCTAGCTGAGCAGTTCAAGAGAATTAAAAATTATAAACATACAATTCTATACCTGTAGAAATCCTAGCTGCATACAGCCTGAGTATATTTGTTTCTACGAAGTTCCGAGCCACAAACACAACCTCAAGTAAGCCATATGAATCGAAAATAATTATTAACAAACAATTCCATAACCATAGGAGCTGAAAAAACATCCGTATATTCATTTCTATTTTGAAGTATTCTCCCTAAATTGAATATCAATCATTGTCACAAGAATGAAATAATATGCCAATCCATTATTTTCTATTAACCCCCTATAAAAAGCCCATTCCAAAAGAACATTGGTTGTGGAGAAATAATGTGAGAGTACCCATCAGTTAATACATGTATTCTAATTGCTGTGCTAAAAAATTGCAGATGTTTTACAAAGAAATCCATTTTACCAGTAACATAGTCCTTACTAAAATATAGGACTAAAACAGCAGCAAAATCTAAGATATAGGACTAAAACAGATCAGCAAGTGAGGGTGCTTTACAATACAGAGAAGGTTTTCAAAGCTTCAGCTATTGCATACAAACAATTGCATCAGCAATCTACTATACCAAGTTATATTACAGACAGTAACAGAAGGAAGTCCAATGTAGACAGTTTCCTTCATATATTTACAATGACAGAAACATCAATAGACAAGGTGCTTGTGCGTGTCTCCAGCCATACTTGGACACCATCAGGGCCTCAGTGAAACTGGACCCCCAAAGAACACTTTCAGACTTACAAGTATACAACAAGAGTACAATTAGGTTGGGGTCACCTTACCAAATATCCTGAACAGCAACAGCAGTAAATCTATCCTCGTCTTCATCCTCTTCAAGTTCAAGTTCAGGTTCTGGCTCTGGAGGCTGGAACTCTGGAGAGTCAAGATCAGCCAAGTTCTTCAGGTCCACAAGAGAAAGATCATCTAATCTTCTCACCACCATGTCTGCAGCCCCGAGTTCAAACACAGGATGCTTGCCAGCAACACCCACACATTTCATGCAAATATCATGGCTAGCTTCGACACTGGAGTTAGAATTTCCAAACAAAATACATCTCTCTGATATAATGTTAAGAAGCTGTGCTGCATACATGACCATCTCTGGGTCTGGTTTACCCCTATACACATCTTCAGCTGCCACTACAACATCAAAGAATCCCTGCATACCAACAGCTTCAATTTCCTTTTCCAAGTACTTTCTTGGCCTGGTAGAGGCCAGGGCAATCGGTATCTTGTGTTTTTTCAAAGTAACCAGAAATTCTTGAGAACCCGGCCTGAGCTGATAGAACCCACCCTGCATCTCTTGATATAACTCCTCTTTCCTGGAGGCCAATCTTCTGACATTAACAGGATCCCTAGACCAGCATAGGACCTCAGCTATGGCATGTTCATTTTTCATCCCTTCTACTCTCTTCAAAATAAAAGTTGCAGGTGGTCTCTTACCTTCCTCCTCTGCAAGAGCTAACCATGCCTTGCTCTCTATATGAGGATCATCTTCGACAATCACTCCTTCCCACTCCATAATCACTCCAAGCCAACCACAACCCATGTGTTCGAACCGAAGCAGAGGATTGCCCAGAGATGGGTCATCTGCCCTGTTAGGAGGTAGGCTCGGTATCGTGCTCATACCAGAACCAGTTAAGCGGCTTCCCTGCCAAGGTCTCAACTTTCCCTCATCCGGTAGGAAAGCAGTTACTTCCATTGCGAGGGCCCGAATAGCACACACACTTGTTTGGGAAAAGGGTTTCATTTGAGAGCTTTTACTCAAATTTCTTTGCAAGACATTTACACTATGAATCCACACCAGCTCTCTACCCACATCAGTAAAAATAGGAGACCTATTGCCAGCACCCAGTCTTACTGGGGTACCATCGTGTCCTGTACAATTGCATCTTTCACTATGTATTGGCATTTGTTCTACTTTATGCCCACTGTATCTATGATTATTTACCCTCTTGATACCATGATTGGGCCTTTCACGGAGGACTGGTAAGTGCCCAACAACAATCGCTGTTCTACACCCTGCCATTCCTTTAAACCCTATGATACAGAGCAATTCAATATATACCAACTCAGTTCATGGGCAAAACCACCAGTTCGATTGTTGTAAAAACCGGCGGATTGTTTTGCAATAGACAAAATGGTTTTCAATTTCCCCGAATGAATCAAAATCCAATCCCCATACCCTACAACATTAAAACATCAATGTTGAAACACTAACAATACAATATCGAATTCACTATTGACAGAATTTTCCTCTGGAACCCATTTCACATTACGGCCAAATGATTAACAATTCAGTCCCCAAAACCAGACTTTGATAACAATCACAGGCCCGGCTCTGACAAATAACCTTAAATACCCTAGTATCCCCAACCTTAGCTATTTTCAGACAAATTTTTCTGTTAATGTCTCCCCGAAAAGCAGATATTTAAACCTATTTAAAAAACAGGCTGAAGCTTTTCATTGATCCAGGATAGATTCATTTTATTGATCCAGGATAGATTCATTGACTGAGATCCGCGAGAAAATAGAGGAAAATAATCTAACGAACGTAAAAATTATGTACAAAACCAGGATAAATTTCTATTTATCAGAATGGCAATATATAAGAATATATTTCTTAATACGATCCGCACCTGGAATCGATCTAAATCCCGATGAATTTCCTCTGATCCCTCAGATGCACTAGTGCTGATATTACATAGAAGCCAACCGTCTGGTATACGCAATATAAATCTATGAATAAATGTATTGAAGTGGATTAGAATGTTAATTGGAGTCCGGAGCACCGGCTTAGGCGACCTCCTGACCTCTCGACAAATATCGGGAAGGGTGGGAAAATAATACTAGTAATATTTAATTGTGGTTCTCGTGGAGATTTGAGGATTTTGAGAGCAAGAAAATTTCATAAATAAATTGTTTTGATAAAGACATGACAACAATAAAGTGGGATTCTTGGTTCTTTCATGGTTGATTTAGTGGTAGATTGATGGAAGTTTCTTTTTAACTTTATTTTTAAATATTATTTTTGGAAAAGGTTTATGTAATTATTCTGGGTTTTCTTGGAAATTTCTCTTTAATTTTTAAATATTTTTAAAAAGAATTTTTATAAAGATTCTTGAATCTCTTATTATTGATTTGATTTAGTGGTAGGTTGGTAGAATTTTCTTATAACTTATTTATTTTTTAAAAGAATTTATTTAAGGGTGGTTGATTTGGTAATTTCATAGAAGTTTCATTTTAATTTTGATTTTTAAATATTTTTGAAAAAAAATTATGGAAGAATTTTGGTTTATTTATGGTTAATTTCGTATTAGATTGGTGAAAGATTTTTTTAATTTTGATTCTTAAATTTTTTTGGAAAGGATTTATGTAAAAATTATTAAAGAAACATGTTAAATGAGTGTTAATCTTATTTAGTATTATTGGGTATAAAAATATTTTAGTAAAAAATTATATGGAATAAAAAATATATAAATTTTTATATGTTTTCTTAAAAAATCAATAAAATAAATTTGATATGTTTAATAGTTATATGTGTTGGGATTGTTTTTATTATATAAATATTTTTTAATTTATTTTACACTGGTGAGATAATTTGTTTGTAATTAAGTATAAGCTTGAATATATCATGATCTTTATCATAATGGGAGTCCTCACAAAGAAGTGGTGTTATTTATTAATTGTAATTTTAGGAAAGAGTTTATGATTGAACTCCAATAATGGCAAATTGGAAAAAGTCAAAATTGTAGAACGTTTAATTTTTTTCCTCAAAAAATGTCCAATAAAATAAGTCTTTCAAAAACATAAATACTTATTATAATTAATAGAAATCTATTTAAATTTGGGTTTGAGATGCTTATCAAGATTGTCAAGCTAGAGATTACATATCTCAAATTCCAACCTACCCCAATAAGCAAAGGTTTAGAGATTTCATATCTCAAATTCCAACCCACCCCAACAAGCAAATGTTCTCAAGCTAGAGATTGCATATTTGAGAGCCCAACCCACCTCAATAATCAAGTTATATTTTATAGTTTGACAAGGATGGGGGTGGTCTTTTAAGAGTACATTGACTTTAGACAATGTATTGGGTGCAATGAATATAGACACTAACACTAAATCCAAGTTTGATATGCATATCAAAGTTGTGAAACTCCAAGATGTATGAATCAACTTCACAAATTCCATATCAAATATTGAAACTCAAAATGTGCAACCTCAAACTTAAGACCTACATGTAACCTTGAAGTAGATGGATATGTGGTTGTAAAAAAGTCTCTCAATTGTTAGCTACAAATATCTAAATACATTTACTCATGAAAAGTGGTTCTCAAGTGGTTCATAATTTGGCACTACAATGACTAAGAGGTGTTCCATGAAAACAAATGGCCTCCATGTAACATTGAAGTAGATGGATATGTGGTTGTAATAAAGTCCCTTAATTGTTAGCTACAAATATCTAAATATATTTACCCATGAAAAGTGGATCTCAATTATAAAGCAAATTGACACTACAATGACTAAGAGGTGTTCCATGAAGAAAAGTGGCCTAATGATTGTTGTTCTCTCGAGTATTTGCATAAATGACAGCAATACAAATTTTATTATTCTTGAATTTCGATTTTTAGGTCCATTAATAATCAATGCATTTTATGATGAATTGGTTAAGTAGAGATTTGATCACCTCAATCTCTACAAAAGACTTTGGCATAGGTAATAATTCTCTTTCAAACTCTAACTTTAGTCAATTTTAAAAAGTTTGCCCAAGAAATAACCAATATTTTTTAAAATACTTGGAATTCACAAATGGATAGAAAGACTTAAAATCTCACCCAAATCAAGGTTGATGAAATTAGCATTGTAACTAGATTAAAACATAAATTAAAATAAAAAGAACCCATAATTTAAGAAAAGGCAAGATATGCCAAATAACCATAATCATTCTTCCTCCATATTATATTAAATGGTGATAAATATCATTCTACCCAAATTGAAGCTACACCATTTTTACTCAATGACTTATATAGCATCCTTTCAAAACATATATTAATATTGTGCTAACAAGACAATATGTGGAACGTTTAATTTTCTTCCTCAAAAAATGTCCAATAAAATAAGTCTTTCAAAAACATAAATACCTATTATAATGAATAGAAATATATTTAAAATTGGGTTTGAGATGCTTATCAAGATTGTCAAGCTAGACAAGGTCGGCGGAGGCCGCTGGATGGTAAAGTCATTCTTGCAACGAAGGTCGGGTCTTGTGCTCAAACTCGAGCAAGGATGTGGTCTAGTCGTAGAACAAAGATTAATTGGGCCAAGCCCGCTTACCTTTCAGCCCACAGGGGTGTGGTCTAGTGGCCAACTGACGTGTTGTTAAGGTGTTTATGCTGCTAAGCAGGTCACGAGTTTAAACCTCGTCTTATCTGGAGGCCAAGCTTGCGGGTGGTGTGGTTCTCCCTAGGGGTTATAAGGTAGCCGGCGCGATTCGACCCCATGTCACGCAAGCCAGATACCCCCGTAGTTACCGATTCCCCTAGATACACACAAAAAAAAAAAATTGTCAAGCCAAAGATTACATATCTCAAATTTCAACCTACCCCAATAAGCAAAGGTTACCAAACTAGAGATTTCATATCTCAAATTCCAACCCACCCCAACAAGCAAATGTTCTCAAGCTAGAGATTGCATATTTCAAAGCCCAACCCACCCCAACAAGCAAATGTTCTCAAGCTAGAGATTGCATATTTCAAAGCCCAACCCACCCCAATAATCAAGTTGTATTTTATAGTTTGACAAGGATGGGGGTGGTCTTTTGGTATAAGAGTACATTGACTTTAGACAATGTATGGGTGCATTGAATGTAGACACTAACATTAAATCCAAGTTTGATATGCATATCAAAGTTGTGAAACTCCAAGATGCATCAATCAATTTCACAAATTCCATATCAAATATTGAAACTCAAAATGTGCAACCTCAAACTGGAGACGTGCATGTAACCTTAAGGTAGATGGATATGTGGTTGTAATAAAGTCTCTCAATTGTTAGCTACAAATATCTAAATACATTTACTCATGAAAATTGGCTCAAGTGGTTCTTAATTTGACACTACAGTGACTAAGAAGTGTTCCATGAAAATAAATGGTCTACATGTAACCTTGAAGTAGATGGATATGTGGTTGTAATAAAGTCCCTTAATTGTTAGCTACAAATATCCAAATATATTTACCCATGAAAAGTGGGTCTCAATTTTAAAGCACTTTGACACTACAATGATTAAGAGGTGTTCCATGAAGAAAAAATGGCCTAATGATTGTTGTTCTTTAGAGTGTTTGCATAAATGACAACAATAAAAAATTTATTATTGTTGTATTTTGATTTTTAGGTCCATTAATAATCAATGCATTCTATGATGAATTGGTTAAGTAGAGATTTGATCACCTCAATCTCTACACAGACTTTGGCATAGGTAATCATTCTCTTTCAAACTCTAACTTTAGTCAATCTTAAGAAATTTGTCGAAGAAATAACCAATATTTTCTAAAATACTTGAAATTCACAAATGAATAGAGAGACTTATAATGTCACCCAAATCGAGGTTGGTGAAATTAACATTGTAACTAGATTAAAACATGAATTAAAATAAAAAATAACTCATAATTTAAGAAAATGCAATATCTGTCAAATAACCATGATCCTTCTTCCTCCATATCATATTGAATGATGATAAATATCACTTTACCTACATTGAAATTACACCATTTTTACTCAGTTACTTATAGAACATCCTTTCAAAATATATATCAATATTGTGCTAACAAGACAATACACATTAAACCATACAACCAATACATGGCACTACACAACTTTACCTAACAATACATGTAGGGAGACCACCACACTACTTTACCATACAATACATATCAGGAGACCACCATACAATACATGTAAGGAGACCACCACACAACACAACACTGTAGGCACACAACTTTACCTAACAATACATGTAGAGAAACCACCAAAATACATGTAGGGAGAACACCACATAACAATCATGACCATGCAATAGCTATAAAACAATCACAACCTCAAGCTGCAAACACATTCAAACTTCAAATAGATAATGATGGAGTTTTAAATGTTCTAGATAAGTCCAACACGTGTCACAAGAATATATAAAGTCATGTGGTGATTAAATTTTGAAGAGTTCGATTTGAATTCGATTCTTCAAGGCCGTCAGCATCATGCTTTCTGTATTTCTTAAACACGAAGGAAAGAAGTATCCTTCAATTCCACCCTTGACTTATGCCTCACACCTCATTACGGAAGTACGATACTTATTAGGTATGTGAAATGTTCTATTATATATCAAGCTTCCTCGTCATCGTACCATAGTGTCAGAGATTATATTATTATCAAAATAAAGATAAAAGAATCAAATTATTTATTATACTATAATCTAAATATGCTTTCCAAAAAGACATTATAATATTTTAGGATTTTTAAATGCAATAAAACGAACAATATTCGAGGGTTTTTAAATGCAATAAAACGAATGAAGCCAAATATTATGGTGTTCATGCATGTGCTTTTCTATTTATATTTGTAATTGGTAAACTATTGTTTATATTATTCTCTATAACAAAGTCTTGGGGTTTGTAAAAAACCCATTTGTAATTGGTACACTATTGTTTATATTATTCTCTATAACAAAGTCTTGGGGTTTGTATAAAACCTAATTTATGGTTAATGTAGCCAACATATAACAACAAC
>ML780304.1:650840-661103 GCA_009831015.1 Picea engelmannii
ATTTTTTACACATCTCCAGGTCACATAACAAGGTGGCTGATGCTCTCTCGAAGAGAGCTCTCTGCGGGGAGGTTGGTAGACTCTCGGTCCTTCATTGTGATGATGGAACTGAGAGCTCCATATCTACTTACGATTTCTTTGAATGATGGAGTGATCCTTTTTTGTGACAGAATTGGTGACTGGTTCGAATTGATCCATGATCCTAATTATTCGCCGTCTGATGTGCTTGCCACTGACCGGATGTTTTTGAAGTGTGTACACTTGACGGGTCTGCGTTTTTCTGCTGGTCAATGCGTTCAGGGCTTGTATATGATTTCTCTTGGCGAGTCTGGTACTACTGGCGAGTCTGGTTACTGCTGGTTACTACGGTCGTTCTCTGGTATGGCGTACAGGGCTACACTGTATATGTAAAAGATTTTATAATTAATATAAACTCGAGCAATTTTTTTCTTGAAAAAAAAAACAACATGACTTTTTGGACCCTTTGTGGTCGAGGTTATAATTGCTTAGGCTTGGATTTTATATAGAAGTTGATGTACAAATACACGGGAGTAAAGGGGATGTGTGTCAAGAATGGTAAACTTATTTATCTAAGATTTATATTTTTTTAGGATGTGTTTTGTTATTGTATCGAGAAACATTTTATACAATCTAATATGAAGGAGATGTGTAATTCCTTCCATGCTCAACATGAAATTGATACTTGATATTTAAAAAATGTTAATAATAATACAAATATTTCAATCTCCACCTTCTATAAAATATTTTTATATCAACTTTATATATATATATATATGAATTAATTAAAAGTAAAAAAAAAAATATTATTTTGTGGGTAGGTGTTTTTTTGGTCCAAAGGTACTTTCTACAATCTAGTATGAAGGAGATGTGTAATTCCTTAGTGTTCAACATGTTTTTATCATTGCCTCAAGGGACACCTTCTATAGAACAATATAAATGAGATGTGTAATTCCTTCCATGCTCAGCATTAAGTTGACCCCTGACATATACAAAAATTAATAATAATAAAAATATTATAATGTCGATCATAAATTAAATATTTCAAGGTCCACCTTAAGTAAATTATGTTTATATCAACTTTACACACACACACACACAAATTGAAAGTAAAAAAATTGTTATTCCACCTATAAATGTTTTTATGCAGAAAGACACTATCTACAACTAAGTGTGAGTGAGATGTGTAATTCCTTCGTGGTCAACATAGAGTTGACACTTGGCATTTAAAAAAAAAATGATAACAAATAAAATTCAATGTCGACCATAAATAAAATATTTCAATATCCAAGATGTGTTTTTTCCATCCCAGAATGAGGGAGATGTGTAATTACTTAAGTGCTTAACATAAAGTTGACACGTGATATTTAAAAAGTATTAATAACATAAAAAAAAAATTAATGTTCATCTTAAGAGCATGTGTTTCCTCCTTGGAGTTTATAGATTCAAATCTAGAGGGGGTAGGGTATGTATACCTCTGTAAACTTTAGCAGTGAAATTGTGTTGTGCAGAGGGGGTCCCTTGTCCCAGAAACAAGGGGGTCTCATACACCAATTTGGTGTCTAGCTTGACCGTGACCTTAAAAAATTATTATTATTATTATTATTATTATTATTATTATTATTATTATTATTATATATATATATATGTATATGTATATGTATATGTATATGTATATGTATATGTATATGTATATGTATGTATGTATGTATGTATGTATGTATGTATTAGCTCGAGTGGTTGAGTGCTCTAGTTACTATGGATGTTACTATGGATGAGGTATTGGGGTCAAAACTTTGGCCAGCTATTGTTGCTCTTGATGAGATTGTTGAGCCTCACTCGATGTCCCCATTGGGTTGTAAATTTTTTAGGAACTAGAAGGATGCCCAACAGGTCTTTCTTTGACCTCTTGTTGGGCTCTAAGGTTAGTCGACCAAATGTGTCCTTGTTTTTTTTTTAGGACATAAAACATGTATGCTTAATTATTCCAAGAAATCTGCCTTCGACTGATGGTTATATGCTCTTTTAAGGTGCCCTTGCAAGTGGTTTTAGTAACTGAATGTTAGCACATGCAAGCCTAAAAACATATAGCACTCCTCTATGATCTTAACAAGCTCCTAATGCTGATCTAAACACTAAGCGTACATGAAATTTGAACACAAGTATTTTTGGTCAACATGACCCTCGATAAAAAAAAAAAAAAAAAAAAATGGGGAAAACCAGTTTAGAGTGAAAGTGTATATATGTGATGTCTCAAGCATTGATTACAACAAGTAAATAAATACAATGGAACCTGTACAAGTAGCAAGCTCCTCTCAAGCTTGTCTAAATGGTTCCATGAAGAATGCACCCAAGTAAGTGTGCCTTCTCTCCCTTGTTGCCTATTCCACTGAACTAGTGCGCCCTTTATCCTCCCTTGTCCAATAGAGAAACCCTTGCATACAAAGAAGCTCTTGTATGCTGCCTCAACATTGAACCACTCAGATCTGCAATAGTCCAAGTACAACTAGTGCCTTCTAAGCTTCCGCCCTCCTCCAAGAGTGCACCCTCCACCAAGCAATAATTCACACCACAAAATAATGAGGCCCTAAGACTCCTTGCGCCCTCCATGAATGAAGGTGCCCAATATTTCCTCACCCAACGCTTCTTTTCTCCTCTTAATGCTCCTCTCCAAACTCTCCAAGTGAACACACGAGTGAATGAGCCTCTCTTTTCCCTATGTGCCCCTCTTGAACCATCCATAAGGAAACCTAGAGATCAATGGCATAGATCACTCCTAGCCATCTCTAATCAATGGGTGAGATCTCCTCAAAGGAATCTCACTTAGAAACCCACTTTGAGTTAAGTTTCCTAAGTTCACTTTATGTCCCTCAATTCACCCACAAAGTGAATTAATAGTCACTTTTGCCTTAAGTGACAAATTCCACATTTTTTACTTAGGATAAAGTCAATGTGGAATTAGACATAAAGTACAAGGTACAAAGGGTCAACTATTTCCCTCTTGTGGTTAGAGACCCACAACCACAAGGGGGCCACTTCCCAAGGTACACCAAAACTCAAAACTCCCTCTTACCTAGAAAAGTGTTTCTCACCAAGCCCATCTTGTCTTTGAAGTAGACATGCTTACCCCTCGGCAAGGCCTTGGTGAGAATGTATGCCACCTACTCATCAGTCGGAATGTATTGAAGCTAAACTGCCCCATGCTGAACCCAATCTCCGATGAAGTGGTATTTGATCTCTATATGCTTCGACCTATCATGAAATACAGGATTCTCAGAGAGTTTTATACAACTCTGATTATCACATTGAATGATTGTCGAAGGAAACTCCCAACCAAATAACCCAACCAACAACTTACAAAGCCAAATGGCCTTGCAACTGGCCCGGTTGGATGCCATGTACTCTACCTCGATTGAACTCAAAGAAAATGACTTCTATTTCCGGCTGAACCAGGAAACAAGTCCTGACCCCAACCCAAAACAACACCCTAAGGTGCTCTTCCTATCAATGGCACATCCTTCCCAGTCTGAGTCTGTGTAGCCAACAAAACTCACTCCATCCCCTCTGACATAGTCCAGACCATAATCCATTGAACCTGCAATGTACCTCAAAACATGTTTTTCCCCAATCTAGTGAACACTCTTTGACTCCACCATGTATTGGCTAAGAGTGTTCACAACAAAACAAATATCTAGTCTAGTGTTGACCAAATACATCAATGACCCGATCAATTGCCTATATCATGTAGCATCCACCAAAATGAAATTCGAAGTGATAAGCTTCTTCGAGTTGGTGACCATAGGTGTAGACACAAGCCTGCAATCCTCCATCTGAAATCTTCTCAAGATGTCTGCATCATACTTCCCCTATCCCAGGAAGATGTGACCCTCCTCCTGTCCAACCTCCATGCCCAAGAAATAGTGCATCAACTCGATGTCAATCATCTCAAACTCTGATGCAAGACTCATCTTTCACTCAACTATGAGATGCTCTGCTCCCGTGATGAACAAGTCATCCACATATAGTATGATAGCAAGTGTGTCCTCATCTCTAATGATGTACTAGAGGTTAGGATTTGCCTTGCTCTTCTCAAACCCCACCTGAAGGAAATAAGAGTCTATCTACAAATACCAAGCTCTGGGATCTTGCTTCAGACCATACAATGCCTTTCTCAGAAGGCACACATGAGACTTTCTCTCCAACATCTCAAACCCCTACAGTTGCTCTATGTACACCTCCTCCTCAATAAATCCATTGAGAAATGTGGTCTTTACATCCATCTGATGTATCCTCCAACCCATCTATGTTGCTATGTCAATAATACTCTGAATGGAAGTGTATCTCGCAATTGGTGTGAATGTCTCATCATAGTCGACTCCCTCTATCTGAGAGAATCCTCTCGCTACAAATCAGGCCTTGTGTTTCTCTATGCTGCCATCTCCAACATACTTAGTCTTATAAAACCATATGGAAGTCACAACTAACTTCCCCACTAGCCTTAGCACCACCTCCCATACATCATTGTACATAATGGATTCATACTCCTCCAGCATGGCCTCTCACCAAACCTGCTGGTCAATTGCCTATGCAAATGTCGTGGGCTTTGAATCTGTGATGCTTGTCACCATCGCCAAGTAGGACCCAAGCCTCTCTGGTTATCTTCTCTCTTTGAACAATATCTTTGGTTCTCCAACATTCTCCTTGGCTTCCTTCGGGGCCTCTTGAAACCATCTTGGTTTCGTCTTCCCTAGAGTAATCAAAGGAGAAGTAATTTCTCTGTGCCCAAAAGTCTCCACCTCATATCTAATCCCAACACTCTAAGATCCTAAATCCTCTACACCGTCTTCCTGAAACCTTTGCAATTGTGAGCCTAAATCTATGCAAGGTGACCCTGTCACCCATGAAACTGGTGCACTAAACACATGAGGTTGTGCTCCCTCTGAAACATCAATATGAGTCTTTGGGACCTTTTCAATATTGTTTCTCGACTCGAGAGACCTCCTAAAATCTCTACCCTCCTCAAATATAACATCTCTTCTCACCACCACTTTCCATTGTGATGGAATGTAGATCTGGTAAGCCTTCGATACCTCTAAGTAACCAACTAAGATCCTCTATTGGGTTGTGGGGTCTAGCTTTGTCCTCTTCTCTGAGGAGACATGAGACTGTGTCAAGCATCCAAAAATCTGTATATGCTCAACATTGGGCCTCCTACCAGTGAAGGCCTCCTCATGAGTCTTCCTCCCCAAAACCCTGCAGGGACTCCTATTTTGCAGATAGACTACATCAGCACTCGCCTCAACCTATAGGTATAAAGGTAGTTCCTGATCATTCAACATTGATCTTGGTGCACCTATAATGGCCATGTTCTTCTTCTCTGCAACCCTTTTCTGTTGGGGGTTGTAAGCCACGATCATATGTCTTATGATCCCTGCCTGGGTATAGAAGTTCACAAACTCTGTGGATGCTTACTCACCTCCATTGTATGACCATAATACCTTGATATTCTTTCATGTTTGGTTCTCCACAAGAGATTTGAACTCTTGGAACCTCTTGAAGACCTCACTCTTGGCCTTCAGGAAATAGATCCAAGTCTTCCTTGAGTGGTCATCTATGAAAGTGACATAATACTCAGAACCACTCAAGGACACATGAGACATATGCCCACACACATCTGTGTGTACTAAATCTAGTATCCCATATGATTTGTTGTCACTGCTGGGGAAAACAACCTTGGTAAACTTACCAAGGGCACACCCTCTACACAAATCATGATGCTCCAAGTTGAACCGTGGCACTCTTTTTATAGCCACTCTCAGCCCTCCAAGAGCTTGATGATGTAGGTGAGCCATTCTTCGATGCCATAACTCACATAAATGATTGTTGTTGTCGCTACTCGCTGCCAAATCATGCAGGGGTTGAAAAAACAATCTTTATAGTTTTTCATCCCTCACTCCAATCACTTTCCCTGAGGTGAGATGAGACCCCTTAGGGCATATGCGGACCTATGTCCCTTTGAAGGACACCTCAAGACCCCTGTCGTGGAGAGTGGAAAATGATATCATATTCTTCTTCATCTAAGGGACATACAACACATCCCTGAATGAAATGGGTGGTATAGTATCCCTCTGAAATATCACCATGCCACACCCAACAACTCTAACTATTGTGTCATCACCAAATGAAATCTCCATCTTGACCTCAAGATCTCTAAGATCTGTGAAGTGCTCTCTCACAATCTTCATGTGGCTCGAAGCTCCATTGTCTATATACCAAATGTTAGGTGTCATCTCAACTGAAGTGAAACAAATAAGGAAGGCACACTCTCTCTCAATATGTGTCTTAAACTCCTCCTTGTTTCTGGTAGTTGTTGTACTGCCTAGGCTCTTCTTCCTGTTGGGACACTGTCCAACATAGTTCCCCATATTCTTACAAGCAAAGAACTTCACTTTGCTCATATCTCTCTTCTTCTCACTGCCACTCTCCAATGGCTTGGCCCCCATCTCGGGACAATGTCTAGCAACCTTAAGGACTTTCTTCTTGACCTTTGTCCAAAGAGAAATATCCTCATCACCCTTTGATATATGTTGTTGTCCTGAAGATCTAGAGCTGCATCTCAGATCCTCCTGTACGAAGTCGTCCTAGAGTCTCTCCCAATTGGGCATGGCCTCCCTAGCCACAATGGCTCACACAAAGGAACCCCGAGGTTTGGAGAAGCCGTTTAAGGTTGTCCTCACCAAAATATCAATATCTACAATCTCCCCAACTACTGCCAACTCATCTTGAGTATGTGTAAATCTCCCGAGGTATGAGGTCATAGACTCTAACTTGAGCATCTAAATGCTCCTGAGCTTCTCTTCCAAAACCATCTTCCGGTTCTAATTAGGAATCTGGTAGAGCTTGCACAACGAGTCCCACGTCTCAAAGGCATAGTTCTTCCCATTCAAATGGGGTGTGACATGGTATCTCACCACATCACAGATAGTCCTCTTAGCCTTGGTGTTCCTCTTCCTGAACTCTACTACCATCAAGGGAGCAGTGAGAGGAGGAAGAACCACTGGAGCTTCAACTATATCCCATAGTTCAATATCCTCCGAGACAAATATAATTCTGATCTTCCAAGGGGACTAGTTGCTAGCTCCAGATAGCCTATCCTCTGCCCTAATCTAAGTCATCTATGTGATTTTCCACTAAAACTCCAACTAATGCTAAACATTGCAAAAGAGTACAACCTCACACTTGTCAACAGAGGTGTGAAAAGAGGTTGTCCAACACTATCCAAAATAGTCCCACAAACTACCCATTGTATGTTCTACAAATCAACAAACTCTTAGCCACCTAGGCTCTATTACCATGTAGATTTTTGAGGAACTAGAAGGCTTCCCAATAGGTATGTATTTGACCTCTTGTTGGGCTCTAAGTTTAGTCAACTAAATATGTCCTTGTTGTTGTTTTAGGACATGAAAAAAGTATGTTTAATTCTTCCAAGAAATCTGCCTTCAACTGATGGTTATATGCTCTTTTAGGGTGCCCTTGCAAGTCGTTTTAGTAACTGAATGTTAGCACATGCAAACCTCAAAACATATATCACTCCTCTAGGATCTTAACAAGCTCCTAATGTTGATCTAAACACTAAGCATACATGAAATTTTAACACAAGTATTTTTGGTCAACATGACCTTGGATAAAACTCCCCCGGGGAAAACCAACTAAGAATGAAAGTGTATATATGTTATGTCTCAAGCATGGAATACAACAAGTAAACAAATATAATGGAACATGTACAAGTAGCAAGCTCCTCTCAAGCTTGGCTAAATGGTTCCATGAAGAATGCTCCCAAGTAAGTGTGCCCTCTCTCCCTTGTTGCCCAATGCCTATTCCATTGAACTAGTGCGCCCTTTATCCTCCCTTGGCTAATAGAGAAACCCTTGCATGCAAAGAAGCTCTTGTATGTTGCCTCAACACTGAACCACTCAGATCTGCAATAGTCCAAGTACAACTAGTGCCTGTTAAGCGTGCACCCTCCTCCAAGAGTGTGCCCTCCACAAAGAAAGAACTCACACCACAAAATAATGAGGCCCTAAGCCTCCTTGCACCCTCCGTGAATGAAGGTGCCCAAGATTTCATCACCCAATGCTTACATTCTCCTCTCAATGCTCCTCTTCAAACTCTCCAAGTGAAAAAATGAGTGAATGAGCCTCTCTTTTCCCTATGCACCCCTCTTGAACCATCCATAAGGAAACCTAGAGATCAATGGCCTAGATCACTCCTAGCCATCTCTAATCAATGGGTGAGATCTCCTCAAAAGAATCTCACTTAGAAACCCACTTTGGTTTAAGTTTACTAAGTTCACATTATGTCCCTCAATTCACCCACAAAGTGAATTAATAGTCACTTTTTTCCTTAAGTGGCAAATTCCACCTTTTTTACTTAGGATATGTTGGAAGATTGGTTGTTGTCATTGATGTCAACCTTAGTCATGGGTTTTGGACCGCAAGATTGATTAAGGTATTTGGACATGAAGGAAAATGCACATGCAGATACAACACCCATGGATGGATAGTATACATCATGTTGTTTCCGGTGGTATGTGTCACGTCACATGGATCCTCATGGTTGAGGAGAAATGAATTTTTGAAGATGACAAAGTGAATTGAAGAAGGAAGTACATGTAGGCCCTGAAGATAATTAAAGAAAAGAATTACAAAATAAGAAAGTGTCAGGTCAACCCTAATGTTAAAAGAAAGTGACATAAATGGTATAAATAAATATCATTATACATTCATTTGATACACAAGTCAAATTTCAGAGGAAATCAGAAGTAAAGAAGGCCAAATTTCAAGGGAGGATGAAGTCTTTTGGTGATGTGTTCTAAGGTATGTTATTTTCAGGTCATCTTACCATTTTTGCTATAATTTTTTTTCTAGAATGATTCAGATGGTGAAATTTCTATGCTATTGATAAGACATATCACAGTACCTATGGTAAAAAATTTATCTCTTGATTCACTATAATTATGAAGATACACTCTATGGAAGATAGGGTTTGTGACTAGTCCTGAAGCTAGTCAATAAATAGGTGTTCCAGGTAAAACAGTCATAACTTCTTCATAGAGAATCCAAATGGCGTGGGAAAAATTTCATTGGAAAGAGTACGGACTGTAGTTTCTTGTGTGCGAGTTTTAGAATATGATGTTAAATATTGAGCGCAGGGCATTCTGTACAAGTTCGGTCTCTTGAATAAACCATAATTGAACAAGGTCTACCATTCTCTCTATAACTTCTAGTGAAACTTGGAGAATTTTCAGAGAATAAATTGAATGATATTATCTATAGGATCAGAGTATTCCAAGAATTGAAGAATTCTAAGGAAGCATTATCAGGTTCTATGTGATGGTTGGTTGATGGTGATAATTTAATGTAAAGTTTTATTATCTCTTGTATATTCTTGGGTGGAAGGAAGGGGAAAGGATGGAGAGTTCAACTCTCTCTTGATATTGGAGGATTTCATCTTCCTCTTGGAGGTTTATCCCTCCCTTTACATTTGGAAGTTGTAGCTACCTTTGGAAGTCATTACCTCCCTTGAACAATAACTATTGATTATTTATCATATATTGTGCATGGTGTATTGGTGTAACTCTTATACTATTGTTCATTTATCATTGGATATAATTGAATGGTTTAAGTATAATTTGAAAAAGGTTTTAAATTGTACTTGATACTAATTCACCCCCCTCTCAGTATCAACAATTGGTTTCAGAGCGGGTTACCTTCAATACAGTTTAACCACTGGAAGGGAGATCCTAAGAAGAAATGGAAGACAAAATTCCAAATGGGATTCCACCATTTGATGGAAGCAATTTTGAATAGTGGAGTAATAGAATGGAAACTTAATTGAAATCTCTTGGGGCAGATGTTTGGTTCTTAGTTGCTTCAGGATACAATGCTTTGAAGAAACCAAAGATTGCAGCTCAGGAGGAAGCAAAAAGGAACAACAAATTGACAATAGATACCATCCTGGATGGATTGACAGATTCAGTGAAATCCAAGATGGGATCATGTGAATCATCAAAAGATATTTGGGACAAGCTACAAGACCTTTATGTAAGGGAAGAAGCAGAATAAGAAGAAGAAGAAGAAGAAGAAGAAATTGAAGCAAATTACAACATCTCAGATTTCAAAGAAGAAAATAGAGGTCAGTTCTTTTTCTTTAATTGTGAAGGAGTAGGTCATGTTGAATTTGAAT